>CABHPQ010164151.1:16807-37024 GCA_902168405.1 Peromyscus aztecus
ACCTCTGCCTGTGCCCTTCACCAACACCTCTGCCTGTGCCCATTCTTCAACTCTACTTTCACTCTCGTTCCTTCACAAAATTCAAGACAAATTAAAGTTGCTCTCTTATATTTAATTTTTCCCTGTTTTAAATTTTTGTGAATCTACAAATTCAACACCGCACATGCTCTTTCTCCTAACAAATCAGATGACAGCCATATTGACTCATCACCGGGGCTTCTGCTGGGTGACTTGAAAATGATGGTCTTCACAGGAAGATAAATCAGCGCTGGTGTCACCACCGTCTGTGGGAAGGACCCGAGGCACCGTTGTGCCGAATCACTGTCATGCTTCAGTGAATGAATGGAAATTTGCCAAGTTGCAGGTTTGATGGTGACGGAAGAGTCAGTGTTGGTACTGTTTCCTACAAAATGGAAAAATAGAGTAGAGCAAATGCACCGGACTGTAGGAGTGTGGAAGAGGGAGATTTGATTGTTCAGATAAGTCTCCAAGAGAAAGAGCAGTGTGAGAGAAGCCCTGGATAAGTAGGTATTGGTTCTTAGGCAAAGAACTGTCCGAGGATCTGAATCCAACTGTGTAGTATTCCCTAGAGTCCTCGTTAGAGAGCCTGATGGAAGTGGCAGAGATGGGCACAGCCAGGTGCACAGGGAGACTCCTGGACGATAAGCACTGGCAAAGTGAGGCCACAACTGGATGTGTGGTGACAGAGTGCTTGACTAGGTTTTTGCAGATTTCAGAAACTGTAGCCCTCACTACTTTGTGGATGTTTGTGCCGGTTAGTTTTTCTGTTGTCCCCTTGACACAGGCTGGAGTCATCTAGGCAGTGGAACCTCAGCTGAGAAAATGCCTCCACCAGATTTGTTTGTGGGCACTGAGGCATGGCTCAGCCCACTGTGGGCCATGCCACCCCTGGGCATGTGATCCTGGGTTGTCTAAAAAAGCAGGCTGAGAAAGCCACGAGGAGCTGGCCTATGAGCAGTGTTCCCCCATGCCCTCTGCTTCAGTTCCTGAGTCCCTGCCCTGACTGTCCTCAGTCGGGGACTGGGACCTAGAAACTAACAACAGCCCTTTTCTCCCCAGGTGGCTTTTGGTCAGTGTTTTGATACAACAGTGCCGCTCTACGTCCTGTATAAATGTATCATCTTGACAAAGCTACCACTTGCATTTTAATGCTGGGAAATGGAAATTAAACATAAAATAATTGTCAAAGTTACATGGTAAGTGATAGAATCGGGGCGCAAACTGAAACTCTTAACCCCTTTCCCAGGCTAACCATGTTGATGAGTGTATTAGTCAGGTTTCTCTAGAGGAACAGAACTGATAGAATGAAATTGTGTGTGTGTGTGTGTGTGTGTGTGTGTGTGTGTGTGTGTGTGTGTGTTGTACATACATATGTATGCACATGCACTTGGTTCTGGGAATCAAACCCTGGGCCTGGTGTGTACTTGGCAAGTGCTGTACTGCTGAACTAGGAAAAGTTGGGACAGATGCAGCTGTAAATATTACCACAAAAAAAAGTTTGTCTCTTCCTGACACTCTGGGAGAGCTATCAGGGACGATTTCTACGTTTAGATGAAGAACCTGACCTTCTGCTGTGCCGCACTCCTCATGATCGGGGCATCTGTGATGGGCTGGATCTACAAAGGTCCATCTGGGTAAGAGTCACAATGTGAACCCGTTGATGGAGCGCTAGCGAGTCATATTTGCAGGCCTGTCTACCTGGGATGAGTCTGGGTGAACGAAAATAACACACAGCTATTGTTTCCGATGGATTTTGCTTCTAAGCTGTGTTTAGTGAGCAGTCCCACCGCCGACCGCATTGTATCGGCTTATGGACCCTGGATCTCAGGCTCATTTTTCTCTCCCTTTAGCGCTATCATTTCCAGAGGGCAATGCATGTTAGAATCCTGTTCCTGGAGTCGCTTTGTCAGGAGAGGGAGATATAGTAAGAGGCTGTCGGGGACAAACAAAGACATCCTTGACAGGAACGATTTATCTTGCTACCTGCAACATGCCCTTTGGTTTGATAGCTGCACGGGCTGGCTGGGATTATTTATCTTGAGCTCATACTGATATATGGAAGTGTGCTCCTGGCAGGCTTCCTGCCTTTCTTCCTTCCCTGCCTGGCCAGTCTCCGCTCACTCTTCCATATCAGAGGGCTGTCAGCCAGCATTGTCCAGGGGAATTAGAGGGGAGGGGAAGAGCCTGGAAATATCCGAGGAGAAATGATCTTCCTTGCAGGCAGAACTTTATCAGTTTCTTTTCCGGCTGTCTGTGGAGCCGGAGGAAGCCAGAGGCGAGGCTGAGGCATGTGTAAGGATAGCTGTGGGGTGTCTCACTTAGTGGAGGATCCACTTCAGGCAGACCAGCTCTTCCTGTCCATGTTCTCAGAGAAAGACTTGCTTTGTTTCCTTCTGTGGCTTGGACTGCCAGGTGACGTTAACATGGGAGTGGCCGGGGGACTGGGAAGCAGCCCTCTCACCTTTGTGCCTCTGTCTGCACAGTCCCTGATGTCCCCTGGCCAGTCCCTGCTGGTTATTTACACGCTCAGCTCAGGTATGACCCTTGCCTGGTTCTACATCCTACACCAGGCAGAGTTTTTTCAGGGAATTGGAAAGCTGGAGAAACGGCTGTTGCTCAGGGAGTCTCTGGGCACTGACTCTGGTGTCTTTTCCCAGTCTGCGCGCGCGCGCGCACACACACACACACACACACACACACACACACACACACACACACTCACATTCCACTTGCTACCCCCAAAGGGAGTGCAGTTATACTCTTGCTACCAGGTAAGCCCAGTTTGTGAATGGAACCAGGCTAGCAAGGAGCAGATGTTTTTCTCAAAAGACGCGAGCTGGGGACAGTTTGATAATGGGATGTTTTCTAGCCCTCTCAGTCAGTTAAAGGACCAGTAGGGCTTAAAATACCCATGGGTAAGCGGCAGCAGAAATGGCCAAGGCACAGGGACAGAGCAGTCATGCCTTGAGTCTACGGAGTGGAGAAACCAGTACCCTCTGCTCCCCAGTGTCTCCCATTGCTTCCCCAGAGCTGGGATTGTGAGGAAGCTCTTAAATTACTGGTGCGCCTACTTTCAGGAAACAGGAAGGCAGGGGACCCCTGAAAGTTCAGAGCCTGTGAGTGGAGCTGCAAGGAGGCAATGTGAGGGGCAAGTGGAAACAGCCAGCACGTAAACACTCCTTTTATCCCATGAGCCCTTGGGAAGTCTAGAAAACTCGATTCCCATTTCAGGGTGATGTTCCTAAAACTAAACCCAGAAGATTACAATTGTTGAAAAACAACTATCAAAATACACAATTATGGCACAGCAGTATATACAGTGTATATCTCTTTATTAACATATGAAATGACAAAATTGAATGGCAGATTGAACTTGACCAAAATTTCCGTTATTGTTTGTGTAAATGGTATTTCAAGGTACCTCTTACTGGAACATACATAAGTCTGTGACGTTTTTACTGGGGATGAGTCTAGGAACCTCCATGACTACTGTGCATCATTGCCTACATTCTTAGCTGAAGAAACGAGCAAATCTCAGAGAGTGCTTCGTAAACAAAATTAGGATTTCTTTCACCTAAAAACTCCATGATAGAGATATTTGCTTTACCAGGGGAGATGGCTCAGGCAGTAAAACGGTTGCTGTGCAATCATCAGGAAGCAAGTTTGACCCCCAGGAGGATCAAACCATGTGAAATGCTGGGCATTATGACATGTGCTTGTGGCATCCCTATGCCTCCTTGATTAGTTAGCCAAGCCTAATCAGTGAATCCAGGTCCCAGTGGGAGACAAGACTAATGGCTGTCCCCAGGAACAGCACACCTGCACCTGCACACACACACATGTACTCACCCACCATACACACACACACACACACATATACACATATACATACACATAGATGTATACACACATATATACACACATACATATATGTACACTTACCCACCATATACACACACGTACACAAACATATACACACACATACACAGACATACACATACACATATATACATACATACACATACACACATACATACACACACATATGCTGTGGGATGTTCTGTATGGCAAATGTGTTGCCTAATAAAACACTGATTGGCCAGTGGCTAGGCAGGAAGTATAGGTGGGACTAACAGAGAGAATTAAAAGAACAGGAAGGTGGAGGGAGTCTCTGCCAGCCACCGCCAGGACAAGCAGCATGTAAAGATGCCGGTAAGCCACGAGCCACGTGGCAAGGTATAGATTTATGGAAATGGATTAATTTAAGCTATAAGGACAGTTAGCAAGAAGCCTGCCACAGCCATACAGTTTGTAAGCAATATAAGTCTCTGTGTTTACTTGGTTGGATCTGAGCGGCTGTGGGACTGGCAGGTGAAAGAGATTTATCCTGACCGTGGGCCAGGCAGGAAAACTCTAGCTACACACATAAATACACAAATACACATACACACACATGTACACACAGCTATACACATACACACATATACACACACATACACAAACATACATACACACATACACACACATACATACACACACATATACACAGATATACACATACATATGCGCACGTGTACACACACACACACACACACACACACACACACACACTCTGCTCATCTTAAATGTAAGTGCAGGGGTTGTTCAATCCAGTGAGTGGGGATGGGAGATTGAAGTGTGAAAGGGGAACAGCATGGAGCCTGCTTTTCCACAGCGATAAAAACGTTGCTGTGTAGTGGGTCCAGGGACCTAGAAATTCATGGCTAAGAAATGAGGCATTTGCCCTTGCTACAGTTGCAGCCTGTACCCTATTGTATTAAATGCAAACCTTGTGAGAATATGAGTTTTTGAAAACTTGTTGAAAGTAAACCTGCACACAGCATGCATCCTAAGTGTAGATCTCGGTGGTCGCCGTATCATTAAAAAAATTGGTCATTACCATCATCCAAGAATCCTCCGCCAGGTCCCTCCTGCCACCCCATGTCCCTGAGGGAAACCGTTATGCTGATGTCTAACAACCGAGATACGAATTGCCTTGTTTTTATTTCTGCAAACAGAGTAATGCAGTATAAATTCTCTTGTGTCTAACTTCTTTCTGTCAGCATTTATCATTCTGGGTAGTGTGGATTAGTCATTGTGGTATAGCATTTTATTGTAGGTATATACAATACCTTATCCTTTCTACCACTAATAAGAATTTGGGTTGTCTGAGTTTGGGGCTATTATGGATAGTAACTATTAGGAATACTCTAACTTATGTCTGCGTCTTGAAGTATTTCTGCTTGTGGAATTGCAATGTTCAAGGTCAGTAGGTACTGCCAGCTCTCCAAAGTGAGGTGCTGGTTTAGGCCCCCCATCCTCAACATCACAGAGCATCATCAGTCCTTATCCTCACATAGTTGTGTAACTGCAAGTCCTTGAGGCTTTAATTTTCCTGATGACGAAGGAAGTTGAGCAGCCTTCACCTAGCTCCTGGCAGCTTGGATGTTCTCTTTTCTAAAGTATACATGTAACTCTGTTGCCCATATTGTGAATGGCTGTCTTAAGCCATCTTGGTCAAATCACTTACTTACTCTCACTTGCCTTATTTACTAAATTAGAGTCTGGAAAACCAGCTCATGGTGGTATCATGATGACCAACAGAGATATGCACATAAAATATGTTCCTTGGTGCTTACTGCCTGGTTATAGTTAAGTGCTTGTCCTCAGTTCTTAGTGAAGTACATGCTGTGGCCACTCTGCCTTTGCCCAGTAACTGAATTTTACAAATGAACTGCATAACGTTGAAATGACCCTCTCCTAATCATGGCTGGCTGCGTTAAGGTGGGGAGTTCAGATGCTTGTGGCTTATTCTCTTGTGTTTCCATGCCTCCTGCCTTTTGTATTGTGTGAATGTCTTCCCGATTCAAAACACACAGTTAAACTCCAAGAAGAATGGCTGGGCTGGAAGTGCAAGTGACTTGGAGCCCAGCTGAATGGTGAGCTCAGCACATAGAGGATGGGCATGTCTAAGGGCCGGTGAGAAGGAAGCCTTTAGAAGAACCAGATTTAGTCAGGGCAGTGTGGTGTCAATGATTTCATGTAAAAACCATAAGAAAGAAAGGACAGGTAAATTATTCATGTATGATGAGTGTTTGAGTATTCCTCGAACTTAATGAGGTAGGTTGTGAATTTAATGTTGAGGAAAAAATACCAGAAGAGCAAGGAATAGAAATGGAATATTTGAGTCATGCCCTGTTCTAGCTTTTTAGGCTCCCAGGGGTTTTGAGAAGAAAGATTTTGGCTCAGGGTCTTTCAGAGTGGAGACATACATCTTGATGTCTCTTGGAGGTCTGTTGTGTCTTTAAGACAGAAGACCCTTGGCCACTTTATGTTGTATTTATGTGGTTTCAGTTGTTTTGAGTGATCCTAGAGGATAAGAAGGGATTTGGGGAGTGTGGTTTACAGTTATTACTACCCAGCTGAGCAAGGTGACGTGGAATAACCTTTGGAGTGGAAAGACAGAGTTTGTGTGAGAACTTTCTCTTAGTGTTGACTTTTAAAACAGTTTTACAGAAGTGCAGCTGATAATATATATATATATATATACATACATACATATATATATAATTTTATGTATGCAGTTTGTTGAGTTTAGACATCTGCAAAATTTTGTGATGAAATTAAGTTGTATAGGAGGCAAAAGTTCTCATAGTTCTATGGAAGAAAACCTTTCTGAGCCCAGAAGACATTTACTCATGCAGACGCCACTTTCCCGGAATGTCTCCAAGTCTAGCAAGCAAAGGCTCTCAAGGGATGATGTCTTAGCTTGTGGGGCTCAAGGTGTTTCTTCGAAGTGTAACTTATTACTCATGGAGGTCACACACAGCAGCAGCTTTTTCAGAGAAGTGGCTTGTAACTTACGAGAATCCCTCTGCAGAGAAACAATCTCCCAGGAAGTCAAATAAAGCTTTGCTTGAAGCCTTACTTTAGGGAGGCTAGTTTTCCTGGAAGCCTCTTGGAGATTCAAAGTAGGTTTTTCCTTACTGGCTATGGCATTTTTCTTTGGCTTGCTTAAAGGAAAAGAAGCTATTGTGATAAGTGAAGGCGCACACTCAAGGCTCCCGCCTCCGTTACTTTGCTTTCTAGATTACCACTTAATTCCTTCCTCTGCAGGCATACAGGTGCAGGGATATAGCTCTAGCAACAGTGCTCATCTCTGCTGAGCAAGAGCCAGGAGTATGGGAGGGGACTCGCCTCTTTGCATCCTGAAGACGAAGCTGTGATGGCACAGGGCTCCCAGAAGCAACCGTGTTTGTGGTGACCCCCCTGATACATAGTTCTGATCTGCAGTATTGTGTCTTGAAGGTGTCAGTGTCGGAAGAAGGTAGAGTTGGCAAAATTTTCATTCAGAAAGAGCCACTGGTGGCTTTTGTTTATGATGTTTCTAAATTGATTCACTTCTCGGTCATGGCTGGGTACTTAGAAAGAAGTAATAATAATGTACTATTGCCTGGTCAATCTAGATTCTGTATATATTCAGCCCAATTCAAAATGGTGGACAAGCTCGACTTCAGGCATGGCCTAGGTTGGTGTTTGGACTCATGCTTGTAATCAAGGGAGTGCTAAGACACGGGCATCACAGTCACTGCTGCAAGCCATGAACAGCAAGGGGGTGAAGTGAACACAGCATTTCCACGAGAGCATCCCCTGTTCAGTGCAGGTGCCTTAAACACAGAAAAGTATCTGTGTTGGAGAATTCTTGAAAGTTACCCTATGTAGGAAAGTAAAACAGCACCGCAATGCTCTCTACTGGGTGTTCTTTTACCAGTGAATGTTCAGTCTTTGCCATTTCATAGAAACGTCTTGAGCCTGTGTCCTCAGGTGCAAAGGGGTATTTCTGTCTGAATTTTTCATATGCAAGCAACAGAAACTAGATGTCACTAACTCAAGCAGAAAAGGACCATTTTGGAAGGCTATGCACACAATTGTGGGAGGCTTGGGATCTCAGCCAGCAGTGGCCAGGAGGCAGAGCAGGTGTGGAGGCTGAGGAGACTGCACTTCCTCTGACAGGCACACTTACTTCCTGCGTAAACAGAGACAGGTCAGGCTGATACAGTCTTTGCAATCACTGAGGATGCTCCTGACTGAGACCCTGGGTTTGGTTTCTCAGTGTAGAGCTTTGGATGAATAACATCAATATTGAGTTTAAAAAAATAAATGATGGGCATTTCCCGTCTTTCTTTTCAATACAGTTTCTCTTCTGAAATATATGCATTTACTCAGCAGAATTCTGATTTGCTTGAAGGTATGCACTTGCTATCTCCCTAAAGCTCAAAGCATTTAATGCAATTGAAATTTTATCATCTAATGGTATAAATAAGGTGGAGGAGGGTCTAGAGCCCAGTGTGTTTGACATTTGAATGTAACTGCAAATCCATTCACCAGACTAGAAAAGAATTCATCGTGCGTTCCTTCTCAGTCTACCTTGCCATGCTCTTAGAAGACAGCAGTGAGAATTCTTTGTGGGGGCAAAATGAGTATTTGAAGAGGCTTCTTTATTTTCTGTCTCATTGAAATACATTTTCTAGGTCAGGCTCTTCTCTTCACTGGCCATCCATCCAGCCATAGTTTCCATAAGACTCATACTTTTAGAAAACAGATGCAGAAGTACACCACCATCGAATATACCAGAGCCTTTTGTCTGCCATTCTGAAAGCCACCTCGGAGAAGTGCTGGTTTTCAAGGACTGGAAGTCACAGTCTTCATTCAGCTTAGCACGTTAATGACTTGAGAGCTTGGCCATTGCAAGGTCGGTCTTTCCCAACAAGTTTGGGAAATGATGGTTTGTCTCCGCGCCTCCCTCTCCAAGTAGCCCTAGCCTCACAGTTATCAGTGACAGGGAAAAGCTGGGGAAAGCATCCTGTTGTTTCTCCCATCTGGTTCCCCGGGTAGGGCATCCTACAGACACAGGGTGCTGTACATGACTACAGTGATAGTGAAGACATGGCAGAGGCAGTCGGCTGTACCCCCAGGTCCACGCTTCTCTTTCTTCAGTGCTTAGCTATACAGCAGGAGCAGGATCTCCCAGCCCTTCTTGAAGCTAAGAGTGTTCACGTAATTTTCTCATACTAGGGTGAGAATGAAATGATGTTTCCTACCATGGTGTTTAAGAAGTAAGGATTCTGGGTCCATGTTTTCTCTTTACTTTTATACTGGTGCCTTGTAGAGACTACCCTGGTGTGGTGATATTGTGTTCCCCAAAATATTGTGCACCCTAATAAACTTATCTGGGGTCAAAGAACAGAACAGACACTAGATACAGAGGCCAGAAAATGGTGGCACTCACACCTTTAATCCTAGCCTTCTGGAGGCAGAGATCCATCCGGATCTGTGGGAGTTCAAAGCCACACTGGAAACAGCTAGGCATGGTGACTCACACCTTTAATTCCAGGAAGTAATGGCAGAAAGCAGAAAGGTATATAAGGTGTGAAAACCAGGAACTAGGCTGGTTAAGCTTTTAAGCTCTTGAGCAGCACAGTTCAGCTGAGATCCATTTGGATGAGGACTCAGAGGCTTCCAGTCTGAGGAAACAGGATCAGCTGAGGAATTTGGGAGGTGAGGAAGCTGTGGTTTGTTCTGCTTCTCTGATCTTCCAGCGTTGACCCCAGTACCTGGCTCCAGGTTTGTTTTTATTAATAAGACCTTTAAAGATTCGTGTTACACCCTGGGACACGATGTGGTCACATTGTCTCTACCTCTGAGTTACATTCCAGCTCCCTATTGAAAGCTTTGAGTGAAAATTTCTTATTGGATGAAAGATTCTTTGAGAAAAAACGTTCAGAAATAGTGATGAGGAGAAATAATTCTGAGAACTGTATCTTCAACTTCAGTATGCTCTAACTTAAAAGGAAGGAAGAGAAGGTTAAATACAAAGAATGACATATTCTAAAAGCTAAAATACAGGAAATGGGAAGTGATTAATGAGGCTGCCTGGGACCGACTCATGAAGATGGAGTTAGCTTGAGCATTTTCAGTTTTAATAGCTTGGATGTTAAAGTAGGCACTGCCCATGTGTGTTAATGTTATTCAAAATTTAGTTCCATGCATTCACGCATTGAGAAATCATTTTAATCATTTGTAAGTACAATAATGCATCCATGAAGTCTGAGCCCGATAATCTTTGGTTAGTTTCATGGGCCATTACTTTCTACTACAGAGATGATGTGGCACATTGGCACATTTCCTCCCACAGCCTTGCTCCCGAGGCCTCGTTACACTATTCCGCTCAAATCCAAGGCTTAACATTGGATTTCTGTATAGTGAGGGTGGGTGAGGTATTTTATTACTGAATTTGCTTGTTTTGTTTTCACAAGACATTTCTTTACTCAATTTGTCAAACCGTGATTCCGAGATTATGTCAGAAGGCTCAGAAGAAAAAACAAAAACCCCAAAACCAAACTAAACTAAACCAAACTAACCAACCAACCAACCAAAAAAAAAAAAAAAAAAAAAACCAAAAAAAAAAAAAGGCCAGCAAGATAGCTCAGCAGGAAAAGTAGTTGCCCCCAAGCCCTGTGACATGCTTGATCCCTGCGACCCACACGGATACAGGAGGGAACTGACTCCTGCAAGTTGTCTGACTTCCGCAGGTACACAGGGCACATGTGTGACACACAGACAGTAAAAAAAAAAAAAAAAAAAATGCAAACATTTCTTAGACAGTGAGAAGCTAGTGCCGCCAAAAGGATGAAGGACAACGGGAAGAAGAGTAAGACATGCACAGCGTCTAAGATGCTCCGAGTCTAAGCTGTGCCACCTCACTGTGTTCACCATTTACATGTGTGTATCATCACATGCATGGCTGCTGAAGCTGAAAAATTATGTCAAGTTATTAGAGTATGCCAACTTGAAACATGCTACTATGAAAGAATGTTTTTCATAACTGCACTATTACCTTGCATGTTATGTGTGTGTGTGTGTGTAGAATATAAGCCGTATGTGTGTGTAGAACATAAGCAAATTAATACATACACTCACCTGAGAGGTGTATAGGCTAGACTGGAATGCTGCAGCTAGAATATACAAAATGATGTGCTTTTTCCTGTTCTCAAAAGTTAGAGTCTGAGACTATGAGTGACATTTTTTAGGCCAATTTTAAATGTTTGGAATGATTAAAACAGAAGTCCATTATTATCATCATCAATAACTATCCAGGTTCCCTAAATAGTCCTTAATTTGGCTTTGAAGTTGATTATCTTTAGCTAACTAAGAACACCACAAATGAAGTATGAAGTATTTGGTTGTTCATGTCAAACAGGTACTCCCTGACCTGCCCTCACTTTATTTTGATTTTCTTTGCAGACATTTTAGTAGAGGTCTCCCACCTGAAAAAATTGAATATGATCTGAGATCTCACTCAAATTGACCTCATTAATCAGACCAAATTGCCTAGGCTTCCACTTCAATAACCTTGGCTAAAATTACAGGGCAAGTTCAGAATGGCTTCTCCCATGCTGAGCTCCCAAAAGTTCAATAATGATTTTTACTTGTGACAAGCAGCAATGGACTTTATGTGAGAAACAATTAAAATAGCATCAATACACACTAATGTCTTCTACCAAGGGATCGGAATTGTGAAGACACCATGGACCCCAGGAACATGATGGATAATGTAGGCGAACACAGTTGTCATGGAAAAGCTAATGATCATTATTTTTCACAGATGAAACTTTCACAATGCCAATAAAACCTTTCTAATGGGCGGACGTGTGTCCCTCAGGAAACATGTTTAGGCATTGTTAAAATCTGTTTCTCTCTTCTCTCTCCCCACAGCCTTTTTAAGAGATTGATTATTTAATAGTGAGCCTTTTTTTCTTTTGTCTCGATTCCTGTTGATATTTTGTTTTGAACTAAGAAGGCAAATGTATTCACCGCCAAAGCAGAACACTGAAGCTGATGGCTAAGGGACTAGCAGAGAGCAGTCTATGGGTATCAAGAACGAGGGTATTTAAGGACAGCAAGACTATAGGCCTTTTGCAAAATAGCATGGCAAGCAAGTTTCATTTTTGTTTCAGGCAAAGCATCTGCTCTGTTTGAATAATGACAGGAGATGTAATAGATCTGGAGTTGACAGGAGTCAAGGACTTCCTGTGTACCCCTCTTACTTGACAGGTTTTGCAGCCCCTTACCCTGGAGTCCAGAGAAATGAGACGGCTTACCTAAGTAGACCAGCCAGGCTCCTGGTGAACGCCACATTCAAATTGGGTACTAGAGGAGAGGTGTTTTCTAAAGGTTTATTTTGAGACAATGTCTTACTCCATAGCCCAGGCTGGCCTTGACTTTGGGGTCCTCCTGATTTCACCTTCTGAATGCTGGGGCTACAGGCATGTACCACCACCCTTCGATTTGGAGGAACGTTTGTTAAAGGAATTATGCACAAGAGCACTGGGAGGATTTAGGAAGTAACACTGAGCAGTATTGTGAACCGTTCCTATTCCTGGACCAGAGGAAGCTGTCCTTCCTGGATTCAAAGCTGCACAGATGGGACTGCCTGACAGGGACCTGTGCCTTGTGGAGGAGATATGGAAGAGAACTGGGAGAATGCTTATCCTTACTCTCTTAGATCCCTAGATAGAGTGCTGGTGCTTCCTATTGACCAAATCCCACCGAAAGCCAGTGGGCAAAGGAGCCACTGATGCGTAGAGGTGGCTCAGCTTGTTGTACACGTAAGTGTTTGAAGTGGCCATTTCTACTCTTAAAATTTCAAGTTCTGATGTTTTGCTTGATGGTCATTGGTTAGTTCCTTTGATAAAACAGAGACTGAATGGTGTCACTTAAAGCTCCGGAGACCCCCTCCTCTGAATACTGTGCCAAAAAAAAATAGGAAGAGAAAGGTTGTGATTAGAGTCTGTGGTCTGATCTCTAGGCAGAAGCTGAGAGGACACCAGTTAAAGCCAGGGGTTAGAGACCATGCTGCATGGAAGAGCCACACCCCAGAAATGGGGCTGCTGGCCCTGCCATCCAATTTTATTTGTTTGCTGCCTAGATCTTTTTCATATCATGTCATCAGAGAAACAGGAAAGCTGCCAGAGATTTAAATAAAAAAAATTCTCCTAGAAAAGCGCACATTCCCCTCACAAGGGCGGTGTTTTATGCCAGCCAGCCGTGTTTCGAACCACCGTCTGTCCAGTTTGTTCTGCTTTGGATGCTGTTGTCTGACTCGGCTGTGAGTCGGAACCAGAGCATCTCGTGGGAGAAGACAGCAAACGTGAATTTCCGTGGAAGTCTGTAGCTGCCACGGAACCAGCGGCTGAGAAGAAAGCAGCAGGAAGGAAACCCACCACAGAGGAAAAGCGGCCTGCTGCACAAAGGGTTAAAACTCGTTCTCTTTGTAAAGGGTGGCAGAGACTGCCTGTTCCAGTAAAAACCTGATCAAAGATGCAGGAAGAGTCAACCGCCCTGAGCACTTTTGATCTTAGAGCCTGTTCTGGGTCCAGTTTTTCTCCTTTGGAAGTAAGCTCCAGAGTGTGAGCTGATGGAGTATGAGCGGCTCTTGGTGCCAGCCGGTGGCAGCTCCCCAACATGAGATGTTCCTGCTCAGCTTTTTAAAAGCCTGTCAATTGTAGCTGATAATTGACAGGTATCCAGAGGAAGGGGTCTCTGGAGTTTTAAGTGACACCATTCAGTCTCTGTTTTATCAGAGCAACTAGCAAATGACCACCAAGCAAAACATCAGGAAAACTTGATGTTCCTGTTGAGTTTTTAAAAAGGCTGTTAATTGTAGCTGATAATTGACAGCCTTTTTTCCCTCCATAGATACGGTCATGAATGCTTATGTGGTGATCTGGTTTTGGTCAAAATACCCCTATAGGATTGACAAGCAGCACTGTAGAATTTTGGTTCCAGCTATCAAAAGTTTAGTACCACATGGAGAAACTTACAAGATCTTTAGGTAGATCTGCAGCTAAATCAATAAGTAAATAAATACTCAGTGTCATGAATCAGCAAACACGATTTATGGATACACATCATCCTAATAAACCACAACTACCTGTCCATGTAGTAACTTCTCCCTCTGAAAATGGAATAAAATTTCCCTTGAGAATTCACTTATGCTTCCAATTAATTTGGATATTTTTGGAAATGTGCCAGGCTGCGCACATATTACAAAAACAATTGTCCAAGACTCTTCTCCTTTTTCCCCAACTGGAGGTAAGAAATGTATCTGGTAAAGCCTGTCCCTCCCTCATGGTCACATGTGTTGCTGCTGTGCCCCACTGCTCCTGGCCAGACCCCTTCCTTCCCATAGCCAGAGTGTCTGTCCAAGGATTTCAAAATCCTGGAACCTTGCAGACTCCTTGTGTGGGTTCATGTCATTTGAAATGGAAAGGAATCCCATTTATATGCTTATGTTTATTATGTGACTGATAGCTGGAGAAAGATAAGAGAGCAAACAAAGAATGGAGAAAGATGTAGAAAGATGTCTTCATAATGCAGCCTTGAATCAGAAAAGGCCAAGGCCCCGGGACAGCGTTCTTCCTCTAGGAACACAGCCCACATAAAGGCAGCTATTGAACACACCAGAGCACTATACGCTGTATTTTGATGTGTTCTTAGATGAACCTATCCTGGGCTGAGTTATTTGAGAATTGTACTTGAGCAGTGGTCGAGGAAACACTACATGAAGAGGACACCATAGGTGACCTCCACAGCTAACGCCACCACTGTAATTGCTAGCATTTCCTGTCTGGTGTACCATGCCGCAAACTGCTAAGTGGTGTATGGACTTTCCTCACTTAACCTCATAACAACCCTGTGAATGCACCACCGTGCCTGGCTGAAATGGCTGTTATTAGTTATCCTATTTGCAGATGAAGAAACTAAGCCTTACAAACCTTGAATAATGGAGTCAATGGTACGCAAATAGAAACATGGCAGAACTCAGGCTTGAAGAAGGAGCTCTCTGACTCAGCACAATATGTTAATAAAACTTCCGATTAATCACCCAAGGGAGTGTACACAGTGGTAGCCCCAGGAGACCTGCAAGTGAAAATCACCGGCTTGGCGTTGTTAGCAGGGTTCCGAGACTCTTAACATGCTTTTAGTGGTGCCGCAGAAGTGCCAGGTGGGGCAAAGGGAACTTTTAAATATAGGATTGAGGGCTGGAGAGATGGCTCAGCGGTTAAGAGCCCTGTTTGCTCTTCCAGAGGTCCTGAGTTCAATTCCCAGCACCCACATGGTGGCTCACAACCATCTGTAATGAGACCTGGTGCCCTCTTCTGGCTGTGCAGACAGAACACTGTACACATAATAAAGAAATTAAAAAAAAAAAGTAGGTGGCTGAATTTAAAAAAAAAGAAATACAAATTCAGGGTTGGAAGCTGGGATGATGATGGTCAAACATTAAAAAAAAAGCAAAATAAATAAATAAATATAGGATTGAGAACTCTTCTGTTAGTGGTGAAAACTCTTCTGAGAGTTCTTTAAAGACAGGCTTTTAGACGGGGTGGATGGGTGGACAGCTGTGGTCCTGAAGCCACAACAGGGTGCCTTGAAACCTTGGAAAGCAGATTCCTCTTTGCAGTGGGGAGGCCAGAGCAGCTCAGAGCTGGCTGCGAGTGGTGGACCCGGGTAGGTGGGGGTGAAGGGCTTCTGACAGTAAGACCTGGTTGGAGGATCTGAAAAGAAGCTCCGTGACAGAGAAGGCAGTAGAGAGGGGTTGGACCTGACTCTGTGTGGCTTTAACTCTACCTGTGAAGTACCGAGGCTTCCCTCGTTTAGAAGAAGAATCCCTCAGGAGGAATTTAAAAGGCTTTTATGGGCCTGTCATTGTCTAGACTTTCCATACACAGCTTTTCATTACCTCCAGGGGTAAAGTGGGGAGCTAAGGTAGTAAAGACATTTTATGTCATCAACCATTTTAGAAAATGTAGGTTGGTTATTTGGTAGTTAGATTCTCCAATTCAGTTTTTAGACGGACATCCCAGATTCTCTTTTGATAAAGTAGGCTCTTCGCTGGTTTACAAGCTTACATCTGAGTTACGAAACTGCTCCTCATTTCCCTCTGCATTTGCCCTTCACTTTTGGCTGTCACAGTCAGACAGACAGAAAGCACAGGGATGCTTTTCTTGCATCTGTAATGGAAGCCTTAGCAGCAGACAATAATTGCTCTGTGTCTATCAAACAGAGGCATTCTCCAACTAATTAAACGGGAAAATTAGAAGATCAATATCTACCCTTCAAAAGATCTGGTATTTAAAAGAAAAGATTCACTATAGAATTGTGTGTGTGTGTGTGTGTGTGTGTGTGTGTGTGTGTGTGTGTGTTTAAGTGTGTGCATGCGCTTGTGTAGGCTCACATATGTGTCCGTGAATGGCATGAACATGTATATGTACTCCATCAGGTGCATGTGGAGACCAGGGGTTGATGTCAGGGTGTCTTCCTCAAATGCATCTCCACTTTTGTGACACTTGCAGTAACCTGGGGCTCACCAGAGCAGCTTGACTGGCTAGCTAATGAATCCCTGAGATCTGAGATCTGCCTGGCTCCACTCCTCCCTCCAGCACTAGGGTTACAGATGTGCTGGCTTTTTATGTGGATGCTAGGGTTCCGAGCTCAGAGCCTCATGTTTGCACAGCAAACGTTTTATGGTGGAGCCGTCTTATAGCCCCTCACTCTGGAACTTTTTTTTTTTTTTAATACATAGGGTTATTACTTGGACATTAAAACCAAGTACACATTTATACAGATTGAATTATTTCAAAATGACTAAATGCAAAGAGTTGGGAGCCACTGTCAATGGAACATCGGTTGGAAATAGAGATGAACTTCTCTGGAGTGGGTTAAAAGGTGATTCAAGTGAAAGGGGATTTGTTTTATAAACTGCCTCCCAGGTGTCATTTACCCAGGAGGCTTACCTGGGGTTTGTGCCAGCTCTTCAACCTGGTGGCTTTGGTTTATTTCTGTAGTGATGAGGATTAAACCTCTACCACTGAGCTCTAGACCCAGCTCTCTTTTCCCTAGTAAGCCTGAGACAGGCTCTTACTAAGTTACCTAGGCTGGCCTTGAACTCACTCTGTAGCCCAAGTTGTGGCCTTGAACTTAACAACTTTCCTGCTTCAGCCTTCCAAACGGGATTACAGCCATGTACCAGGAGTAGTCACGACTATCTTAAGTTTTCTTCTTAAAAATAAGTTCTGTTTAAGAACAGAACATAAATGATATCCAAAAATAGTATTATTAGAAGAGTAGAGGAGACTTAGGGGTAGCAAAGATGGAGGACAAGGGTAGACATTCAGAAAACAGCAGGGTCAGGACCTACAAAATGAAGACTGTGATGTGGGCTTAAGAAGTGTCTTATGAGTAGGAAACATAACAGAACAAAGACACAGTAAGGGTCCTGGGGGTACAGAGTCCCAGGTAGTTACCTCCCACCACCCATAGCTGACCCTTTCCAAAGGGGTCTCAGGGGTGAGCGGAAGATACGTTGCCTGCTCTTGGAAAAGCCCTGTTGAAGGATCTCAGCCCAAGTGAAGTCTCTGGATCGTTTGTGGACTTAACTTGTTCTCCTGATCTGTGTTCCCAGTTGACACAGGCCATCAAGAGCTAGCTGTATTCCACTCTTCTTTAAAAAGTAGGAAGAATATTTAATCATACCCGAACCACACTAATAGAAATTTTAATAAAACTGGGCCTAGGCAGGACTGGGAGGTAGCAGAAGCAACTGGAGAGTGTGACTGTTCCTCCGGGTACGCTCTGCGCTGACAAGAGCTTTTAGAACTGAAATTTAGTATTTAATCCAAAGAGCTCACGGGGGCTTCATAAATGCCGTTTAATTTAAAGGCTACGCGACATGGGTGGAGCAGAAGGCGCAGGCTTTCAGGGAATTGAACACATCCTTAGAATGTAGATAGAACACAGATGGCAATCCTTAGTAACATGCTCACGTAAGTTTGTTTCCCATCCCTGGATGCAAAAGCGGAACAGCACCCACCCTCCTGTATACCCAGCCTTCCTGAGGAGATCAGTAGGAGGGCCTGAAGAATCCCTGGAAGCTCTCAGAACATCTAACATAGTGTCTTCATTCTACAGTGAGGAAAGTCACAGCGCCACTGGAGAGACAGTTTGTCCAAGGTGTGTAGGTTGGAAAAGTACAGGGTTTAGGCATTTGTAGGATGGAATTCACGTCTCTACTTATGATAGCAATAAAAGAGCCACACGAGGAACACCCTAGCTGCTGCCCTGACTCCTCGGCTAGGTTTATTTAATACCGCTGGGGCGTTCTTTCCAACATAAATCTGGCAGTATCATTCCTTCGCTGTGAACGGCTTCAGTGTGGCTCCTCCTTCCTATGGGGTGAAGCCCAGACTCCTGTGAGTGACAACCCGGCTCCCACTCTACTCTGCTCACATGTCCCCACCCCTTGGCCCTAACACTGCCTTCCCTGCACACTTGCACACGTCCGCTCTAGACTCACGTCCCCTACACCTTTTGACTGTCTCGTTCTGGGGTTCTCCATGCCCCGCCCCTCTGTGTAACTGCTCATTGACCACCACCTGCATCTGTGTTTGACTTGGGTGCAGAGGGAATGTCTCACTGAGTTTTACTCCCTGTGCATACCAAGCAGGAGATGCACAGATGCTCAGCGACTGCGTATGGAATTGATTTGATGATCACAAAAGCCTGGGTAGCTGTGGACCTTAGAACACAATTTAGGTGAGCCTTCACCAGTTTGAGACTTGCCTAGTCGGTCTCCATCTTTGATCTCTACAGTCTTTCAGGAGAACTGACCAGCTTGTTACTCCCCAGGAACACTATAGGCATCGATTCCTTTCACTATATCCCGGGCCATGGCTCTGTCTTTCCCTGGCACGCACATTCTCCTTGTCTGTTTAGTATTCACGTATGTACTTGCTTATTTACATGTTTGGGGGGCTGGGGCTTGAACCCAGAGCCTCACACATGCTAAACAGGCACTTTACCACTGAGTGACATCTCCAATACTGTCTACGGGTATAAAGATGTGAACTGAGAAGGATGTTTGCTTTGCTTTGAGGGGTCTCCGAGACCATCTTACCACCAACTTGAGGGTAGGTATCTTATACCTGGCACTGGGGTTTTTATTTGTCAACCTATGGCTTTTGGAAGGATCATAGGGAGGGATATGGGAGTGTAGGAAAGAGAAGGGGTAGGGAAGAGTGATAACTAACACTAAGAATGTTGCAAAAGTCATATGGAGACCTACGGTTTTATAGTACTGTTTAAATGGATGTTTTGGTCTATTTTTTCGTCACCAACACAAGCCAAAGCTTCCATCAGATTGGCCTATAGACAAGTCTGTGGGGCATTTTCTTGATTAATGATCAGCATGGGGGTGGGTCATCTCACTGTGGGTGCTACTAACCCTGGGCAGGTAGTCCTGGGTTGTATAAAAATCCAAGATGAGCAAGCCAGAAGGCAGTGTTCCTCCATGGTTCCTGTCCGTGCTTCTGCTTGAGTTCCTCCCCTGACTTCCGTCAATGACTGTGATAAGGATGCGTGAGCCAAATAAACCCTTTCCTCCCTGAGTTGCTTTGGTCAGAGTGCTTATCACAGCAATCAAAACCAAATTAGGACAGTGGAGTTACTCTATAGAATTAATTCATAAAGCTCTTGAGGACAGAAACTGTGTTTCCAATGCCAAACTCCTTGAAGAGCCTTGATGTTGGCTAATGCCTGGAGGATATATGTGTCTTTATGGTGAAGCTGTAGAGTAATGTCCACATTACTCTTCATGGTAGCAGTCACACACACACACACACACACACACTCACTCACTCACACTCACACACAACATGCATATACACACAATACACACACTCACATATACACACTATACACACACACTCACACACCATGCACACACATATACACACCACACACCCACACATACACACACTCACACACATACACACACTCACACACATATACACACTCACACATACACCACACACACACTCACACATACACACACACATATACATACCACATACACTCACACACACCACACACTCTCTCTCTCACACACACACACACTCACACATACATACACACACGTTCACACACCACACACACATACACACCACATACACTCACACTCACACACACCACACACTCTCTCTCTCTCACACACACTCACACATACATACACACACATTCACACACCACACACACATA
>CABHPQ010164152.1:4393-51604 GCA_902168405.1 Peromyscus aztecus
CTGTGGCATGCAGTGACTAGGGATGCAGATAGGGACAGTGGCATGCAATGATGAGACTGAGTCCCATCACCTGCTTAGTTCAGTTCTGGGGTCTTTTGTGTCACTAGGACTTTCCTCTGTTTCTTTTCCTTTTTTAACACTCAGAATTCTGCTTTTTATTCATATTTTTGTTGGTTCCTGTCTACCTTGACCTAGCTCGGAATTGCAGAGTATCTTTCTGCACTCCAGCATTCCTGTTTTGTTCCCTTCTAACCTTGACTGTATTGAAAGTAGTTGATGCTGGGAACATATAGCAACAAGCAAAACCTGAGTTTTATTCTTACCTTAGCAATAAAAAGTACAGCTTTATATAACTAATCATTACTAAAATTAAATTTGAAACTTAGAGTTTTCTTCATGGCGCCTTATATGTATTAGATTAGTCATGCATTGATTATCGGTGTAAATGTAGCATTTCTGAGATGCTTGCTTTATGTAAACCAACATAATTATGCTATTAGCCACGGAAAAGTCTGAACTCACCAGTGTGGAGCTTACATGTTTTTTGAAGTAACCTAAAACTAGGCTTTAACTTTGTTCTAATTTCTTACTGCTCTTTCTTCACCTCATTTTATGCTTCCCTTCCCATAATGGAAAATTCTGTTGAACTAAAACCTACAGCTGCAAAGCACATATAAACCACCTAGGTGAAAATTTCAAGAGTGAACTCCTGTGCATGAGTAGCACATGAGTCAACTTCGAGCACAGCTTTCCCTCATGCTAAGTACTCTCCAGGCTCACAACATGCAACGTGCATATTACCTCTTTTCTAACCTCTTGTGAGTGGGATCTCACATTGTGCTCTGTCTGTACTTGACCTCAGCCTCCGTTGCCCGTCCTGTGCTGACACACTACAATGGATTCATTTCTTGGACCTTCACATTGGTGCTGATTTGGGACTGTTATGAAGAATATATTGTGGTGCACATTTTCCAACAGGTTTTGCAAATTTATATCCCCCCCACGCACATACACCCCAAAATTTTACGGGTACCAGCTGCCCAGTGTCCATGGTAACATGTGATATTGCTAATTATTTTTTCAAATGTTTATTCTAATGGGAATGTTAAATGAGTTTTAACTCACACCTGAATTGGTTTTCCAAGTATTTGTAAGTTACGAAATCATTTGGCGTTAGTGTAGAAGGGCAGTTGTGGGCCTAGTGACTACAGGAACTTGGCTGGGAATGTACACATCAACAGCCTTCATAAAGTGAGAGCAAGGCAGGGGGCAGACTGCAGGGTGACACTGAGTATGGATGTGGAGCTGTGGAGTAGATGCGTAGCAACCAGACCTCATGGAAGGCAGGAAACACCAACAAGATTCTTGGAGTATGTGATAATGCCATGCCTTTGTTTTCCAAGAAAAAACCCAAATCCCAATTTTTTTGGTAGAATTCTTTGGTTGAGGTTAATCATAATTAATCCTTTTAAATGATTTGGCAAGGTGTGGCATAATTAAGAGTTATTGTCCATATTTATCACATAGGTTATAGATTTGTGTACCTTATAAATGATTCCTCTTTGCCTTCACCAGAGGGCAGTAGTTCCTGATTCATGCTACGCACCTATTAACAAAACCAATTCCTATCAAATAGTAGCTTATCTATAAGTACCAATCCACTTGCCTGTGGAGAGTTACAGCTTCTCCCATCCTCCTGCCTTACTCCATTGTAAATTTAGTCTTCTTAAGTTTTGCCACTTATCATTAATATAATGGAATTAAAATGTAAATGTGTGGAAATTAATTTAATAGCTACTGAAATTGCTTTTGTGTCTATACCTCAAAGTACAGAAAAAAAGAATTTGAAAAAAGTAAGTATTATCAAGAGTCAGGAGAAATCTTAGTAAGATCTGAAAACACGGGTCTTTAACCCCAGAATCAGCATTAAGCTGATTCTTATTAATGTATGAATTACTATCGGATGATGTAAAATGTTTGATGAGGGAGCACTTGGTAACAGAGAACCATTATTAGGAAGACAGAACAAGTAAAGTTATTGTAATAGTTTTCCTGGTTGCATAAGGCACTTAATAAGTTACAATGCAGTTTAATATTGATTACTTTAATCTTAAAAGCTACTTAAAAGCAAGTAAATACCCACCTGAAAATGTCTCTAGTTTTACCATCAGGAAAACTGAGCTCTCCCACTCACACGAGTGACATATATATTCCACAACCACAGTTGAAACTGTGAGAACAGGAATGTGTTCCACGACACTTGTTATTAAACTTATTTTGGCAGGTGTGTTTGGAGAGGCATGAACCGTAGGTATGGAAATCTCACTTAAAACTGAAATATGTAAAGAATTTATTTAAAAATTGCAAATTTCTCTTTTTGAACAATAGGATTTATCCATGGAATCTGGGATTGATCCTGGCCAGGAATATGGACAAGATTATTACAGTTATGAGCATGGGTACATCTTCAGTTTTTCATTCGGAATTGTATTGTATTATTTTTAAATGTAATTGGAAGTCATTATTACTAATAGAATTTATTTCTAAAACCTCATTGTCCCCATTTTATATTTGAAAATGAATAGTGAATAGTGTATCTGGTTTTTATGTTAGTCAAGTTCTCACCATTTTGCTATTTCATTTATGCTGCTTGTATTTCTAGAAATGTGCTAAGAAGGTTCATAGTAATTAAAATGGAATATAGAAGTCAAACATGTTTGCTCAATTCCTGGACTCACCATTTATTCTGTATGCTGTGTTTAGCGTTTTACCTAACCAGTCTACCTGACGTTTTGTGCCAGAGCGGTGAAAAAATAAAAATAAAAAGAGAAAATATACTTAAGAATCTAATAGCAAGTATGAAAATGTAGAGTTAATTCTGCACACTTAAGCCAACTACCTACAAAAACTACTGAAGAAGAAAAATGCCCCACAGGCCATATTCCATACAAACTTTCATGTAAAGACATAGATTTTACATCCTTGGTGAGATACGTACTTGTATGTAGACTCTCCCTGGTGTCCTTGGTTCCTTCATTTAGTGGTGAAGTATTATATCTTTTTTTTTTCCTGCTTCTCGTCTCTCCTCAAATTTACATGTAAAATAACAACTCTCTTCCTTGTTATTCCAGGGTATTCATAAGGGTTTATGGGGGGAAAAAAATGCTCTGGCCATCAGGTAGTGGTTCTTAACGTGTAGTTTTGTTTTGTTCGTTTCATTTTTAGAAGGCATTTAATAGATCCTGTCTAAGTGTCTGTTGATGAAATCATGAAGAAAACGAAGAAAGCAGAGGTCATTGTGGTAGTAGATTCTACACGCGTATGAAAAATGTCTCATGTTACAAGTTTATGTTGCAGGTATGAAATGCCCCAATATGGAAGTCGCCGCCGACTGCTTCCACCTGCTGGACAGGAGGAGTATGGTGAGGTGATGGCAGAAGCTGAGGAGGAGTATGAAGAGGAAGAGGTAATTGTCATGACGTTGTTGAGTAAAGTAGCAATGCGCTAACAGTATTGTTGATCCGGTTTGACTAACATGCTGTCCAATATTCCAATTTTGAGATGTCCTAATAATTCAGTATTTGCTTTTCAAGGAAATGTCACAGTGCTCTTATTTCATCCTCTTATCTATGCAGGGAAATTCCTTAACTTTTTCCAGGTTATTTCCTTCTATAGACAAGTTTAAACAACTGAAAGAAGTTACAATCAATACGTTCTCTAAAATCATTAATGTCTTTCTATATAGACAGAATTAAGAACCAAATATATTAAAAATTATGTAAAACCTGGTTACTTTTGTTCTTACACTATCTGCTTAACTAAAAATCATGAAAAATACAGTCTTTGTATTTCAATTATCAGAGAATAAAATATCTTGACCAGTATTTTTTTAAATATTATGTGATTCATTTCTAAATTAACATGAATCATTTCTTTCAAATTCTTATACCTTGCCTGCTATATTTATTTTGCAAACAACCCTTTCTTTCCATGAAATGATTGTCACTGTAGGTCTAATGGGTTCAGAATTCAACAAGACAGTTAGATATTTCATAAACTTTCAAATTACCGAATGTATTTACATGAATTTTTAAAATTCTGAAACACAGCAGAAAGCTAACAAGCCAAAGCTCTAGATTTAGAGAGGAAAATTGCAATGATTATTTCTTTCTTGGTATAAGATTTTTTTAAAAAAAAGAAACTATGAATAACAGAAAAGAAAGACCATTAGATTTGGATATTAATACTAGAAAGCCAAAATAAAATAACTTACTGTCTGCCAGCCAGCTTCTCTCTATCATCAGAAAAGAATATTGTCCTTGTTTTTTGGAAACTATTTGCATAGCATGCATGAGGCTATTACCCAAACTATGAGCTCCCGCTTAACTTATGAGGGACAAGATCACGTCATAACTATCCTCAAGCTAACATTAGAATTGCATCTAACATTTGAATTGCACTCTCAAAACTTTCAGGAAGAGCCAGAAAAGGTTAAAAAACCCAAAGTTGAAATTAGAGAACCTAGTGAGGAAGAGGTAGTGGTCACCGTTGAGAAGCCACCAGCCGCTGAGCCCACATACCCAACCTGGAAGAGAGCCAGGATTTTCCCCATGATCTTCAAGAAAGTCAGAGGTCTCGCTGAGAAAAGAGGCATTGACCTTGAGGGTGAGGAGTGGAGAAGGCGCCTTGAGGAAGAGGACAAAGACTATCTCCAGCTAACTCTAGACCAGGAGGAAGCGACAGAAAGCACTGTGGAATCAGAGGAGGAGTCCAGCGACTACACAGAATACACAGAAACAGAGTCCGAGTTCAGCGAGTCCGAGACCACGGAAGAATCTGAGTCCGAGACCCCGTCTGAGGAAGAGGAGGAGAGCTCCACCCCTGAGTCGGAGGAAACGGAGTCCACTGAGTCAGAAGGAGAGAAAGCAAGAAAAAACATCGTGCTGGCTAGAAGAAGGCCTGTGGTAGAGGAAGTGCAGGAAGTGAAGGGCAAGAAAGAGGAGCCACCGGAAGAGCAGGAGGAAGAGCCTCCGGTGGAGGAAGAACAGCCGGAAGAAGGGGAAGAGGGGGAACCCCCTCCCACCGATGAGTCCGCAGACCTGGAGGCTCAAGATGTCCCTGAGGAGGGCAGTGCAGAATCAGCCTCCGTGGAGAGAAGCGTGGAAAGTGAGGCAGAATCAGAACTGAGCAGTAGCAGCAGTACTAGTGAAAGTCTCTCTGGAGGCCCCTGGGGCTTCCAGGTGCCTGATTACGACAGAAGGAAGGATGCAGACCCAAAGAAGTCTCCAGGGGCAAACTCCGAAGGTTACAACACAGCCCTTTAGAAGAGTTCCTAGTAGGTGGGATTTGCGGTGGTGTGTGCTCCTGTGTGCGGTGCCTTCTGTGTGTTCTCTGCAATGATTCCTGACATTAGAATGATTTCACTCTGACTCAAGATCAGAAGGAAGTAATAAAAAGTGACTACATGTGCTTCCTACATAGATGTGCATGCGGAAACATTAGATCAAAACCGACTACTGTCTCCTATACCATCAAACAGGGACACATCCGTACTGACTATAAAGTGGCATGATCAGTGACAGTTGTCTATAACTACAAAAGATATGCATATATGTGATAAATATGTAGTCTTTGCAGAATAGATACTAGACAAACAACAAGTTATATGAGTAATTGTTTCTACACATTTCTTCTCACTGAAAGGGTGCCGTATCAAGGATACCCTGCATCAACTCCCAGCTTCAAATTCTAGGAGTTTAAATGAAACCGTATTTTGAAAGTTAAAAGTGATTACCCTTTATGTTATTTAAAATTTATTGTACCAGTTACAACTTCTCTTCTGGGCAAACAAACACCATTATTTAAAATACACATGGCCTATTCAGTGCAGAGAGAGCATTCACATTCCCCCAAAGTGCCATACTGTTTGGAGAAACACGCAGCATTACTTATGTTTTGCTCCTCATCGCTTCTGATGTTGGTTGGTAAAAGACAACTGAGTCAGTGAAACTATCCATTGTATTCCAGTTGCTTATACAAGTAGAGTTTCTATTTTGTATAGTAATACACATTCATGTTGGACAGATAGTTCCTTTAAGTAAGTAGAGTCTAAGTGAGATGACCCAGAACACCATGATGCTTCAACTCATGACACACGTTAAATGTACCATCATTTCACTAACATGAGGAAGTGAATTACAAACTAGAGTAATGTACATTCAGAAATATCTTTAAAATACTGAAAAGAAATGCATTAAAAATGGATACAATGTATAAATTCTGTTCCTGGCTTTCTGCTTAACTCCCTGAATAGTTGAGCAAGCTGTAAAACGATGAGTTGGAACTTACCTAACTACAGATAATACACTTTTCTTTTCACATCTCACTGTAATTTTGATGTAAAAAGAAAGTGTTTCCTAGTAGGTCTGCTTCCAAACTCAGCAACACTTTATTCAAGAATGTTTAAACTCTGAATCCAATACAGAATTGGAGATAAGAAAGTGAGATGGAAAGGTCCCTCCTCCCTCCGGAGAATTTACTTTCCACTTTTCCAGGAGTTGCTGTGGATTGCACAGACCTTCTTCGATTTCTTTTGAGAATGACTTGTGTGTTGTTATTTTTTTATTTCCCCCCCCCCTCAGTGGGCAAGAAGGAGAATGATCAAGTTAGTGGTCGATCGAGAGTATGAAAGCAGCTCCGCTGGAGAAGACAGTGCTCCCGAGTGTCAGAGAAGCTGTCCTCACAAGCCCGGTGGGCACAGCCACGTCAACGGCAACATCTACATCGCCCAGAACGGCTCTGTGGTGAGAACACGCCGTGCCTGCCTCGCTGATAACTTGAAGGTCCCCTCCCCTGTGCAGCTGGGGAGGCATTTGAAGAAGTTAGACAAGTTGGCAGTGACCCGTGAGGAGAATGTGCCCCTGAACACGCTGTTCAAGGGGCCGTTTTCTACGGAGAAAGGGAAAAGAACACCAACGCTGGTCACATTTGCCCCGTGCCCTGTGGTGGCTGAGCACTCGGCAGGGAAGCCATCGGGGACCAGGCTGAAAAATACAGCTGAGCAGGAGTCCATGGTAGACAGTAGGCTCTCCAGAGAGTCGATGGAATTCCACGGTGACAATACACCATCAGATGAGGAGGAGCTCTGGATGGGCCCATGGAACAGCCTCCATATACCAATGACAAAACTCTGACCAATAAAAAAAATAATAACTTGGTTTTTACTTGTTTTTAATGAACTGTGCTTTTTATTGTCACAAAAATCAACATATGGGGTTTATAACACGTGCACAAGCTAAACATTTTGAACAATCTGCTTTACACTAAAAGAGAGAGAAAGAGATGACATTTGTACCAATTAATTATTAGCCCCAGAAAACCTTTATGGATAGATTCAATTTGCTAAATAACATATCACTTAGAAAGTTCAGCTATTTGTTGGATCCTGAATTAGTTTCCATTGTAATAAACAAATAGTAAATGGTAAAAAAAAAAAAATCATTTAAATTTGGGTTAACATAGATTGTACTCCATTTCTAGATTTTCAGCACACATAATTTTATTTTCTATGGGATGAGGGATTTTTATAGGTATGAGATTTATATGGATACTGTCTGTACAGAGCTGACTTTATAAATGAAAAAAAAAATGGACCTGCAAAGCAACAGGACATGTGGGAGTCACTTGTAAGCTATTTTTAATCCTGAAGTTACTTTACTTATTAACCACAATGAAATGTTTTTAAGGTTTTGAAGGAATATTTTTGGCCTTAGGAAGAACACTTAAGGTCAAAGCTTTAAAGTTAAATAAATAAATATAATAACTTGCCGTTTTCCATGGTGCACACCCACAGGTGTCTGCACACACTCTATCCATTCCAAATGTAGCAAATAATTTAACCACTTGAAATTCAAAATAACTATTTGGAGCAACATCTAAACCTCACTCTCAGCTAAAGCTTACTGAGGAGTAGAGAGGATCAAATAGGCAATAATGCTTCTAGAACCCAGGTTTAGTGGATGACATGGCAAGGCAGAGAAGTCTCAATGTGACTAGACATGACTCTTTTATAAACCCAGCAGAGAAGGATGTGTCAGGGCGATGAATGTATACAATGTATGAAATGCCTATACAGACTTGAATTCCAGCATAGAAGGATGAGTCAGGGTCATGGATATATACAATGCAGCCTAAACAGACTGCAACTCCACAGCTTCATTGCATTGGTGCATTTAACTTCTCCCAGCTCTGGTTTATTTATAGGTAATTTTAGTGCATGTGTTTATGTGCAGTGGTCCAGAGCCAGAAAAATGATTGTCTGCATATTTGTCTTATCAAAGAACACAGTCTTCACTTCCCACCTCTGAACAAAGCACAGTGTTTTACCAATAATAGAAGCTGAACAAAATGTCCTTTAAAAATCGCCTTGTGTGCTGCATATTCTGCAACTGTAGAAAGGGATTCAGAATTTTATTGAGTATGTCTTAATGTGATATGGTTCACTTCAAATTTTGCACTGTATTGACCAAGTTCATATTTCAATTAAATTCCCTCAGACATGCCTATTATGTGGTTGAAGAACCAAATAGTGCATTATTATTTTTTGCCCTTATATGATTTACATTTTTAACAGTTTTTAAGATATTTTCCTATTTACAAGGTAAAGGAATTATATTCACAAACTTGCCAATTTCTGTGACTAGTATGTTTTTATTTCAGATTTCTGAACATGTTTGGAATCATGTCCTGACATCTCATGTTATTGGGAATTAATTCCTTTTCATACCCTTAGAAAACCCATCAACATTAATTGTAATATTAGAAGTATAGAGTCATGCCCACACTCGCAGGCATATTAACAAGAATGTACATTTTCACAATATCTAAGATGGCTTGTATGCATATTGAAGTTTGTGAAGGAATGTACTGTAGGTCTTATTCATTCAAGCACCAAAGCAATTGTCTGAGACATCAAATATTTTGCATAGCTCTCAAATTAAACATGCATATTTCTCTATTAGCTCACTGACTATTAGCTCTAAGAAAATTTCTGTGACCACTTTTATGAACTATGAGCATAGTTCTGAAGATAGCTTTTTGGCCCAAGACTAATGTCCTAATATGATGGAAAATATTATATTTCCAAGATCATGTTTTGTAAGACAATATGCAGCTATTAAAACCCAGGGGGGCATTCCTATTTCAGCACTTAGAAGATGGTAGTTTTGATACAAAAGATCACAGGCTAATCTATTCCTGGGGTGAGATAAAGATGAGCAGCCTTGATATGGAACAACCAAATCAAATATTTGGTTAGTGTATTTGGAGAAAAGATACAGACTGAAACTCTGGCTAAATAAATCTGGATCCGTTGAATCATTATATTCACAAGATTTTGAACAGCCCATAAAATCCTGACTCATGATTAAAACAGAGGAAATGTCTAGGTATATTTAATCTTAAAAAGAGTTAACATAGATGGTATTGACGTGTAAGTGTATATAAGGAAATTTGGGGCTGGTTTTCCTGGAAGAGCATAGGAAGTTCCTTTTGCTTTTGTTCTTTACACCAGCTTTCAATAAGGCAAAAAAAGAAAAAAAGAAAAACTTCAGCTCCCAGTGAACCAACCTAAGCAGCAGATAGCATCAAGTGCTATTGTGAATCATGACTTCAGAAGTCTTGTACATATGAAAGTCAAGAAGCAAAAGCAATCAGTGTGGCAGGGTATGGTCACTCAGTGACCATAAGCTCCTAGTGTCCTGAGGGCTTTGTTCTTCTCATTGGTTGAAAGCCCTGAGAACTGTCACAGAACTCCAACTTGAATAGATGCCCAACGGACCTTCTTTAAGTAAAGGAAAAGGCTTGCCTTGAAGTCCCCACTGCCAGCAGTGATGCCAAAACATGCCGTTTACCCCCTGTGGTTCTTCCTAACAGTCACTGTACCTACAATTGAAACATAGTAACATTTATATATCACAGAGCAAGAAATTGTTGACTATTGATTTGTGAAAGAAGCTGTTGTCTTTCTCCCTTTCATGGACCTTCTTTTATCTCTTGTTCTTTACTTGCACTTTACATAGTAAGTAGAACATACGGACTACTTCATTTCACTGGTGAAATAGGCAGAATGTGCTAAGAATCTATTCTCAGGGCAGATGCCTCCTGTGCCTATAAATACCACAGTGGTGCGTCTGAGGGGTAAGTTCAATAGTATCCAGAACTCTATTTCATAGAGAAAGTTTCTCCACAGTTGAGGGTAATAACATGAATTCTTTGTTGTATTTCTCTCTTGTTTTAGCATTAATTGATTCTATTTACTTTTTTTTCATTGAAGTCTAGTTTAAGTTTATGGTAAGTTAAGCATATGTATGGAGGATGTGGGTGGATGTTGTCTATAGTTTGAGAAATTATCAGGACATCCATTGCTTTTCTGATTTCTCCAACACCTGTTCTTCCTTAAATATTATGTTACTGTATGAAGAAAATCAAGTATAAAGACTGAGTTAAAGTACATTGTTATACATTACATAATGTTTTACAAATAAATTTCTATTTAAAAAAAGATGTCTCATTGTTCTTTCAGATAGAGATAAAATCAGCAACTCCTTTGCCATCTGCATGTGCACCTTAATTTTGCTATTAAAAAATAAAAATTGTCTTGGCCACCTCTTAAAAACATGTGGGAGAAAGACATAGATCTTAATGTTAATTCCCATTCTTGTTCATTTCAACCATAAGTTCATGTACCCATGTTCTACATAGAATGAGACTGTATTTCTTAACATACTATTCCCTTATACATAAAAACATTTTTTATAAGCAAACACTCAGGTTTTCACTTATATCTGGTCAATTCTGTTTGTTGAAATGCTAAACCATAGAACTGTGTCAAAAAGCACACCCAACATGAAGTTATGTTATATACATTTAGCACCATTGAATATGTCTCAAAACTCATAGTTTTATTTATCAACAAGTCATCAACTATCTGCCCATCTATCTACATTTCTATCATCTATCTACATATTAACTATTTATATATCATCTATCTATCTTTAATCTATCATTGATGTTTTATCGCCTATGTATGATCATCTGTCTATCCACTTATCTACCATATATCAATCTACCTACAGCCTATCATTTACTACCTACCTATAATTTACCTTCTAGTATATATGTATATATATATATGTATACTTATAAATATATCATTATGTACCAATCACCTATGTAGTGGGTAGACATTCCAGCTTTGATCTGGAAGTTCCAACCCCCATTGAGACTTCAGCAACTGTCACGCCTACAAGGCGGGGCCAAGGAAGGCCCCTGGAGACCCGAGATCTGGATAGGCCAGCACTCTCTCTGTTCCTGGACCCGAGATGGTGGAGGTGGACCGAGCAGAGCTCCAGAGAACACTGCTGGACTGCAATACACCTTCCCCAGACCCCGCGACCTACCTTTCCCTTCATTTGTAAGTTACCCACTAAATAAATCTTCCTTTTAACTACGTGGAGTGGCCTTAATAATTTCACCAATATCTGGTGCCCAACGTGGGGCACGAACCCACGACCCTGAGATTAAGAGTCTCATGCTCTAAAATTTGCCCCACATGAGCGCCAGATATTGGTGAAATTATTAAGGCCACTCCACGTAGTTAAAAGGAAGATTTATTTAGTGGGTAACTTACAAATGAAGGGAAAGGTAGGTCGCGGGGTCTGGGGAAGGTGTATTGCAGTCCAGCAGTGTTCTCTGGAGCTCTGCTCGGTCCACCTCCACCATCTCGGGTCCAGGAACAGAGAGAGTGCTGGCCTATCCAGATCTCGGGTCTCCAGGGGCCTTCCTTGGCCCCGCCTTGTAGGCGTGACAGTTGCTGAAGTCTCAATGGGGGTTGGAACTTCCAGATCAAAGCTGGAATGCCTACCCACTACACACCTAGTTATCATCTATTTATCTATCATCTGTCTTTCCATGTTTGTCCATCTGAAATTTGACCTGATTTCCCTGTACAGTTGGAGCTTGTCTCACTTCCCAATGCTGGTGACACAAACCTTTCCACTGTGCTTAATAAGTCAGGGTCAATAAGGATAAGTTTTCTAACCCCACCCCATTTAGCCACTAGAGTAGCTGTGGGGGGCCGTTCTCGGGTTCCTCGTGGCTTTACCCAGCAGATCCACATAGAGGATGATTAGGACCACGGGCCTGAGTGCAGGTGTCTGAGATGGTCTGCACTTGGCTGTGCTAGGGGAGGAGGTCATTTGCTCCACCCCTTGGTGTCTCTATAAAAACCCTGGGGCAGAGACAGTCGGGGCCCGTTGGAAAAGGTTCCAGGCCCTCTCGAGGCTATCCTTTATTTTCTATCTGTTTATCTCCACAAGATTCTCCACAATAAATCCTTCTATCTAATATTTCCTGCTGCTCACACTCAAGAAAACTCTGGGAAGCTGTGGGGTTGGTGGGAAAACGCCCCACAAGTAGCCTGGCCCCTCTGCCCTTCTGTTATTTTCTAGAGTGGAATGCCATTGATCCTTACTTGCCCCACACTTGATGCCCCTCCTTCCATAAGCAAAAGCTAGTGAGGAGCAAGGGTGAATTTGTCCTAACTGCAACACCATAGCCTCAGATTCATCAGTTTATGGTTTATCTCATTGAAAAGAGGAAAGAATACCCTTCAAAATTAAGAGATGGAATTGCTTTCAATAGTCTGCACACATTTGTCCAAATGTTAGTACTGACATGAATTTAAACCCTATTGATCTGTTCCTCTTATTGATTAAATGAGAAAATGTAACTGTTTTCCCATGATGCTCCTGAAAATACTCTTATAAAAGAAAAGTGGGAGGGGTCTATTGGTTGGGAAGGGGTGTTTTTGTTTTTGTTTTTGTTTTGCCTTTTCTTTGGAGTAGGGGTTTTAAAGGGTGAACGCTGAAATCGTGTCACTGAGGAGCAGACAAGGGCTGAACAGGAGAGCCCTACAGTGGTATGGCATCCGTGAGGCCAGGGAATATTTAGAGATGTGTCCAAAACACATCACCTTTCCACTACTCAAAACACACTTATGTAATGACTGAATTAGCCAAGGCTCTTTGGGTTTGAAATGAAATTGAGTTTTAAATAAAAAACATAACCCGTATCTAGGCTTTTCTCTCTATCCTCAACATCCGCCCTTCCTCAGTGAGCACTGAGTAATAGCATTTGGGAAATGTCAAAATCTGTGACTCTACATGTCCTTATCTTCTCTGCTTTTTGTTCCCCATCAGGTTTATACTCCTTGATCTCTTCCACAAGCGGCTCAGCATTCTCTCACATTACAAAAATATCAGTCATAGTACAATGAAGAGAAAGAGGGAGGATTTTAGATAACTTATATATAAATGAAAAATATAACCCAATAACTACTTAAAATTTTTAGTTATATGTGTATTAATATTAGTAAAAGAGTGTAGATATTAAATATTGCCTTCTAGACTTTCATGTGTCACACATTATTTATACTATATTAAACTGAACATTATATCTTTTTCCCAGAGATATATATCCCCATTCATATAATGTTAAGGTCCAAAGGAAACCTATAGGTACATATTTCAGAATATAAATGCATACATTTTAAAACTGAGGCTTACAGGGGATGAAGAACAGACAGTTTTATATTCATCAGTGTGCGAGCAAAGCAATACAGCTTGCCAGAAAAACAAAACAAAAGAAAATGTATGTGCTATGTTTGTAGATTTCTGTCACATCAATTTGTCATCATGGTCAGTTCCAAGCTGAGAACACCTCAGAAATCTGTCCCCAAAACACTAATTTAAGAACTGGCCTCCACCTACTGACACAGACTCGCAGATTGTGCGTTTTACTTATGAAATTTTCAATAGCACCTACTCTCAATCCCAAATCTGTCAATGAAGTCTCTATAAATTACAAAAGAAAAGCTTTACTGGACAGATGATGTCAGGAAAACTAACTAGCCAGAGGCAAGCTGTACATACAAGGAGGGAAGAGGAGAGACCAAGAGGGTCCATGAGGGATGCTAATCAGGTTGAAATATTTTTGTATAAAGGTAAGAGAATAAAATTATGTATCAAAAATACTGATCAAATATACTTATTTTCATATGGTATAGCAGAACACACTGAGACCAGGAAATAGAAAAAGATGAAGCCAGTATCATAAAAGAACTAAATAACGCACCTCTCTACATTCCCTGAGCCTGTATTTGTTTCTTACGATGTAGGCTTTCAGCAATCGCTTAAAAACCTCAAACAAGAGATACTGTCATGTAATCAATTTTTCCATAAAATATAGGATTCATTAAACCAAAGAAATGAGAAGCATCCAGGTAAATATTTCAACATAGAACGCTGGGGATCCAAATGTCACTCTAATAGGGTCTTTCTAATGTTGAGCCTGCTGGCTCATTCTCCAGCTTATTTCTGCAGTTTGCTTTTCCTGTTTGAAATAACAACACTTACGCTTTGCATATTGAATCTCTCAGATTTCCCAACATGTTGTATCTTTCAGGATCCTCTTGTCCATGTCTCTAAGCAAAAATAAACTCAAAATCTGAAAACACTAAAATAGCAAATCTTCCATGCCTGTATGGTTTGTGCTTTTGCATAGTCTTCCCACCTAACCAGATAACAAAGAGTCCAACCCAGCAGTTGAGCATAGATTTGATCTCACCATAGGGATCTTAATCCTAGCTGTGCTAGTAACTTGTAGAATTTTTCATCTGTTAAAATAACAAGTACTTATCCTGTATGGAGTTATAAGGGTTAAATGGAGTTATTTGTGTAAAACTTTTGTTACAAGCACATCGATGGGATAAAGGGGAAGAGTGTGAAGAAGGTACCTTCAAGAAGGGAAAAGATATGCCAAGAGTAAGTCTCGTCAAGAGAACAGATAAAGTACTTAACCTGCTTCCTCCATCTACAGATATATAAGGGAAGGGATATGATGTAGATTCACTGTTATTTCTTCTCTTGATTCCTCTTTTGCCCCATGTTTCTGAATAGTGAGGGGAGTTAGAACACATGTGTTTCTCATCAGGCCCTTGTTTGGGAAATCAGGGTCTGTTTCAGGGTGCTTTGTGGCGGCATAGACTGACTCATGAAGCAAAATGACTTGTTGTAAAGGCACACTGAAACCAAATTCGGCTCCCCAGCTTCCAGGTGAGATCCCACGCTGCAGAGAGAAAGTTCCAACGTGGCCAGAGTTCTGTACAAAGACTGTGAAAAGAATGAGCAGCTGCAGATACCACTAATTAGGTCTTGAGTTGGGTCAGCACGGCGTAGGTTGAGTTGCTTCTAAGCATGAGACGAATGCTGTGGGGAGAAGCCCAAGGGACACGAGTGACATAAGGAGGGTGTCAGGAGCAGAGGTCAGAAGAGCTCAGCCAAGCGGACAGGACAGGTTGCAGGCTTGCTGAAGGATCATATCCCATGGACTCAGGGAGAGCATCTGCCGGCAAAAGGACCAAGTAAGAGTGATGCCTGCAGTCACACCCACGTCCTGCCTTGACGTCACATGAGAAACATGAAGCTGTGGCGTAGTCAGTGCACAAAGCCTAGGTGTGTAAGGTGTGTCTGAGACTGGAGAGGATGAGAAGGGGTGCACCCGAACCTCTGGTTTGTGCCAGAAAACTCTGTGACACTCTTAAATAGGAAGGTTAGAGCGCTCTTCCAGGAATCTGGGTAGTGGGAAATGTAGAAATCTGCTACCAAAAAATAAAGACAGGGTTTCTTTTCACACTTATGGCAGAAGTATGGCATTTGTGTGGTTTTTTCCCCCCCATGGGGTCTTTTATTTCATTTTTTTTTCTGAGACACAGACTTAAAGACATTCAACTTTTAGGTTATTGTCTTAAAGTCGTGTAAAAGCATTTATGCTTTGTATTTTTAATTTTATTTTATCCCATGACACAACCTAACTTTATATTTCCTCCTGCTTTTGTTCAACAAACTTTGATGGTCCTCCTTCAGAAAAAAACAAAAAACAAAAAACAAGCAAACAAACAAAAAAAAACCCATCTCAGACTAGATTCAAAGACACACAGTTCGTGTGAACCAAAATGTTGGGTATTTTTGTGTGCTTGTTTTAGCTTTTGATTAAAGTAGAATCAAGTAGGTCATGCACTGTGGAGATTTTATATATTTATTTACTCCACTTTGTGATATACACAAGAGTTGGCCACTGCTTCTTGTGTCTGGGATCTAGTGCCTCCATAAAAGCAGAATGATCACCAAAGGTCTTAGTGTCTCTTCTAGGACAAAAGCAATGTCAAATGAACAAAAACAAGCGAGAGGGAAATAATTCACCAGTGTATATAATAATGCTTCTGCAAACTGAGGAAGAGTATATCATTTGCTATAAATGAGAACAAATACAGCACAAATATATTGCTACACATTTTCTGAGGTATGATTAACATTGGTTCCTGTCTTAATCAGTGTTCTATTGCAGTGAAGAGACACCATGAATAAAGCAACTGCTAGAAGAGGGAGCATTTAATTGGGGCTCGTTTACAGTTTCAAAAGTTTAGTTCATTATCAACGTGACTCACACAAGCAGACATGGTGCTGGAGAAGTAGCTGAGAGTTCTGCATCTGGATCCACAGGCAGTAGGAAGAGAGAGAGATTTGAACCTGACTTGGGCTTTTGAAACCTCAAAGCCCATCCCCAATGGCACCTGTCCCCCAACAAAGTCACACTCACCTCATCAAAGGCATTATCTCCTAATCCTTCTCAAGTAGTGCCACTCCCTAATGACTAATCATTCAAATACAAGAGCCTATGGGACCCGTTCTTATTCAAATTACCATATTTCCTGTAACTATAATTGACATTGGTTCATATCACTGAAATGGTCAACTGTAGCCTCGCTCCTGAGATCAGGACTTGCCTCAAAAATATACTCATGGAAATGATTGACATTTTACATAGTCTCTCTGCCGACTGACATCCCCTCTGACATTTGCCCAGAAACTTCAAATCCAGCACATTCTAAATAAAATGAACTATAGCTTATCATTTTCAAACCTCAACAAGCATAGTGTTTTGTGTCTTTATCCAGGCCCTTTCAGTGGCTCTGTGCTGCTCAAAGCATCCACCATGCTTTTCCCCTCTTCTCCTGTACCCTCTGCACTTCCCCCTCCCTTCCTGTACTAAGAACAGCACCTTTCTTCACTTTCCCTCTCAAAGGAGTAGCTTCCTGTGTTTGGAGACTCTATTCCTGACCTGGATCTGAAAAAACCTGGCCAGAGCTAGGTTAATAGATTCTGAATAGATTCCTCTAGACTTATTCTCCTCGAGCAAAACTTCTAATGTGATCTTAACAGAATTTAAATTTATCAATGAATAGTTTTGGAATTCTGAATTTTCTTGTTTAAATTTCCAATGCAATATCATATCATCGTAGTCTATCGCTTCTAGTATGTCGCTTAGACGATTTCTTTTGACACAGTTCCCATCTGAATATCCAAGGAAGAGTCCTAAAAAGTCCAGGAACCAAACTTGCAGAGACATCAAGAGAACAGAACATGCTGCAAATTTCAGAAAATCTTTAATGAGGAAATAATCATTTCTGATCATTAGAAAAGGTTTTACATTATATATTGTCAGTTGGTTTTTATTGAGAATCAAAGTTTCTTAAGCCCCCGGTGCTACACCAAAGCAGGACTAGTCCATGACAGTCAGAGATGCCTGAAGGCCAGGATCATGAATACCTCAGTGGTATTAAATTGATAATGCAATGATCAAAGGGCCCTTCACTTTCATCTTTGCATTTGACAGAATTCAAAAAGAGTCACAGACTCTGTGTGTGTTCAGACAACCACCAAAGTAAACGGGTGACACCGTGGCTGCAAAAGATACGGCCTACACAGAGGAAGGATTTAATGAGCAGACCTTTGGGCCAGAGTAAGACATCAGGGATAGGGGAACCTTGCCAGGGGGCAAAAACCAAATAAAAACACTTCTAGGTTCCCAGCTTTCTTTCCTATGCCAACACCCTACTCTACCTACCCGTTTATGTCCTCTACTCCCCAACTAAATCTTCACTTGGCTAAGCTAGGGGACAGTGCTCTCTCTCTCAGCAGCTATTACAAATTCTTGTCACAACTGTAATCTATTCCTTCACGGTATTTTCGACAGGCATAGCTTATCACCAACATCATGTGCTTTCTCCCTCTCTTCCTCACTCTTTTCCTCTCTCCTTCTATCCCTCCCCCCCTCCCTAATAAATAGAAACTTTTTTTTTAGAAACTTTTTAAAACAAGGCCAAACACCATATTACACTGGCCTTGCCCACAGCCTATTTTAATAAAGCCTTTCCACTAGTGAACATTTTTAAGTTATTGTATTATTTCAGTCTCAGCCTACGACACACATGGCCTTTTCCCTTGAAACTCAAGTACAATCTTTCCATATGTTTAGGCCAATCATTGCCTGAAAAATATTGGCCTTTTCATAAAAAGACTACCAAGACAGTGTCCAGTAGTCAAGGTATTTGATGGGAAATTTCCCTATCATTTGAAATCATTGAGCACAGAGGTGACTTTCTCAAAAATCATATTACAAACTCTTCTACTTCTTCCTGTCTTACTCCCCCTAGTCACTTAACCAGGACACTCTTGTAGCACGAATCTTAAAGGGCCTTATTAATAAAATCAAGCCTGAAGCCAGGTACAGGTGTGAATGCTGGAAGATCAGAGAAGTAGAACAAGCCACAGCCACTTCACCTTGCCATTCCTCAGCTGATCTTGTTTCCTCAGACTGGAAGCCTCTGAGTCCTCATCCAAATGGATCTCAGCTGAACTGCTGCTAAAAGCCTAAAAGCTTAACAAGACTCTAGTTCCTGGTCCTCGTGCCTTATATACCTTTCTGCTTCCTGCCATCACTTCCTGGGGTTAAAGGCATGTGTCACCATGCCTGGCTGTTTCCAGTGTGGCTTTGAACTCACAGAGATTCAGACAGATCTCTGCCTTCAGAATGCTAGGATTAAAGGTGTGTGTGTGTGCCACCATTTTCTGGCCTCTATATCTAGTGGCTGCTCTGTTCTCTGACCCCAGATAAGTTTATTAGTGTTCACAATATATTGGGGAACACAACATCACCACATTTCCCCTTTTTTGTCTAAAATTTAAAAAACTTATAACTAATACAAGAAATACTCTATCCAATAAGTACATACAATATATACAGTCAAGAATTACATTAACAATGTCTAGTCCATTAACATTTGACAGATTCAGACAAAAAATTTTCAATACTTATCCTATTTAAAACAAGTAGTTCATTTTTAAAAGTAGATTCAATAATCTCCCTTTTTGTCTTATCACACTCTGGTTACCATCTGTCCTGGGGAGGGTGGGGGGGTCATCCTCATACTATCTGGATGATGAACAAAATAGAAGTGTAGAGTCACTTAAATTTAAGATTTTTTTCCTGGAATTTTTTATTGTCTCACTTTCCTTTTTGTGTTTTGAACAAGTTATATTTGTGTATTTTAGGGAATGCACTTTGATAGTTGGAATGTTTCTTAATCAAATCAGGGTGACAGGCATTTCCAACTCTTCAAGTGTGATTTGCTCCCTGATTTCCTGTGTGGAAAATTTCATACTCTTTTAAAAAGTTGTTTTGAAAAAGACCATGGGTTGTTTTAACTGATAGCCATCCCACTGTGTTGTCGAAAGGCGATAAGCACGTTCTCACTCCACGTGATGTCATACTGTTCCAGGCTTTGTAGCCACATCTCTCTCTTCTTAAACCCTACCCCAGATCTTCTAGTCACGGCCATTTTTGTTTCTTTCTCTATGAGGCTAAGTCACTCCTTTCCTGAAGTAGTGAGGACACATGGCGCTTGTTTCTGTGGCTGGTTTATTTCACTTAGCCCAATGAACCTGAGTTACCTCCCTCACAGAGTCTCATTCCTTTTTATTCTATTCCACTGAGTGGGTAGCATACTTCCTTTGCCTTGCCTGCTCACCCACTAAAGGGGATCTGGGTTGAGTCTATGTTTTAGCGCTCGTAACTATGGCTGTAACACAGATGTCAGTGTGGTTGATATATTGTGCACTCCAATAAAACTTATCTGGGGATCAGAGAACAGAACAGCCACTAGATTAGACACAGGGGACAGACAGTGATGGCACACAGCCTTCATCCTATCACTCAGGAGGCAGAGATCTGTCTGGATCTCTGTGAGTTCAAGGCCACACTGGAAACAGAGCCAGACAGTGGTGTCACACGCCTTTAATCCCAGCACTTGAGGGATGGATGTCTTTGCTTGGGAAGGACACATGCCTTTAATCCCAGGAAGTGATGGCAGGAAGCAGAAAAGTATATAAGGCATGAGGATCAGGAACTAGAAGCTTTTTATCAGCAGTTCAACTGAGACCCTCAGGGGTGAGGACTCAGAGGCTTTTAGTCTGAGGATTCATGGAAACAGGATCGGCTGAGGAGTTGGCAAGGTGAGGTTGCCTGTGGCTTGTTCTGCTTCTCTGATCTTTCACTTTGCATGCTGCCCAAAAAAATAAATTATTATATAAAATTAAATATTTTTTTATCCTTTTAATTTTTTTCTTCTTTGAGAGTATAATATAATCACATTATTTCCCCCTTCTGTTTACCCCCTCCAAACCCTCCACATACCTCTTCTTTGCTCTTTCAAATTCGTGGCCTCTTTTTTCATTAATTGTTGTTATATACATATATGTTCCTAAATATAACTTGCTCAGTTTGTATGTTACTTGTATGTATGTTTCCGGGAATGTTGCTGTGAGATGGTGTCTCCCAGTAACATCAGAAGCTTCACTCATTAAGTCTCACTAACATGACTGCCCAAATGTGAGCCGAGCAAGGACAACAACCATGGACACGTCACAGTGAATGGAGGAAAGACCACGAGGCCTCAAGCACACACTTTTTGGCAAAGTGCCAATCCATCAAGAGCCAATCAATGTTCAGACAGGAACTTCAAAATAAAATAATTGAAGTAAGTTCATGCTTGGCACAAAACAGTCACGTCATCCTGCACCAGAGTGAAAGCAAGTGTTCACACACTAGTAAAGAGAACAAGAAAATCATGCGGTTAGAAATGTGCAAGCTGGCTGTGGTGGAACACACCTGTAATCCCAACACTGATTGGAAAAGTGAGGCAGGAGGGTCACAAGGTAAGGTCATCCTTAGATACGTAATAAACGAGGCCAGCCTGAGCTACGTGTGACTCCGTCTCAAAAAAGAAGAAAGTGTGCCACACAAAGTAGGTGTTAATGGTTAACGGTCATGCACTTGCTGAATTTGAGAGATATGGACTTATATGTGTGTAATAGCAAATAACATTTTTGGTAGAAATCTTAATAATTGAAGAGAACTGATTTATTCTTCTTCTTTTTCTCCACTAATAAAGTAGACCTGTGCACTTATTCTTGTATCTCCTTCATTGGCTTGCACAGTAACCCCAGCATTCCTTTCTCCATCCTAGAATTCCTCTCCTCTTATCTCCAAATTGTTTACATTGCCAAACCTTATTTTTTGTCAGTATGAAACGAGAGGTCATGGTCTCCTGGTTCCAGTTTACACTTCACTGTCTTTTAATAGGTTGAATATTCTTTCAAGGCCATGCTAGCCTTTCTACTAGGCTTTCATTTGCCCTACTTTCTCTACAAATTTCTTCTTCATATACTCAGGGTGATTTTGTTTCTCATTCACTTTAAAGGTCTATGGAAAATGTTACAAGTTTTGTTATGTGTTATGAATGCTTATAGCAATGTACATTGTGTCTTTCAATTTCACATACATCCTCTTTCATAGGGTAATTTAAACACATTTATTTCTCATTTTTGTCTTTGCTTCAGAAGTTTTTCTCCATCTCAAAGTAAAAGTCATATTCTCTTACATCTTATTCCAACCTTAAAAGTTAGATTCCTGTTTGTTCCTCAGCTGTGTCTAACTTTCTACAAGAGAGAGAATAATAACAAGTCAATTGGGCTCTGGGGAGAAGACCAATTGTAGTCAGGGGACCTGAGTCCTTGTTCTATTGCTTTGGAGGTTATTCATCTCCCAGCACTCTAGTTCATCACAAGCATTCTTAAAGGAATTAGCTCTAATGAAACAGAACCTTCCAGGATGCATGAAGATGCTTTAGGCAACATATTCAGTGTAGAAGTTCCTGTGTCTGCAAAATATTTGGATCACCAACATTAGCCTGGAGGTCATTCTTCAACCTGCTCAATGTTCTGAGACTCTCCTAAACAAATAGGGCCCTGGACCACAGTGAAGACCTACTGTGCATCACAGAGCTCCTCAGCCTCTGGCTCACTTCTTACAGCAGGGGCAGAAGATCAATGCGTTCCCTGAAAGATACAAATGAGGTACCATCTTCTGTGGATTTTGGTTCAGGCTCAACATTTCTTGTCATAAAGGTTTACTGACTTGAGGTGCCAGGGGCAGACATGCAGAGGACACACTACTAATGAACCCTCCCACCTTGCACATGTTTAAGGGAGTTCCTTAAACTCAATTTTTTTTCTTACCTACATTCTCAAAATGATGCCATTCAAATGAGATGAACGAGTCTGACCTTATTCTTTCATTGGTGAGATAAATATTAGTTAAAATAGAGACTGCAGATTGCTGCAGGCAGAAGGAAGTATTGTGAATTCTGCCCTCTAGAGAAAAAAAATTATTTCAGTTTCTCATGATAGCTGGAGGCTGAAAGACATCTGAAAATCCAGAGGCTGCAGCTAGAAGCAAGCAGCTATCAGAGGTAGTTACAGGGTATCACAAATTCTCAAAGGGAAGAATTTGTGTACATTTCCTAAAACAAATTTAGTTACTTGTTTGTTTTTAAGAGAGCATGAAGTTGAGATGCTTCTCTGTTGACTCGAAACTCAGTAAAAGCTTCTGCTAAGTGGTCTTCTGACACAGCCATCTAATGAAATGCACTGGTTGTTATTTGGTTTTGTACACAGTCGTTTTCACGTTCAGTTTTGGTCCTACATAGGTAGTTATCCCCTTAAACTCATAACCCAATCAGAATTCCTATGCAAGTGTTTCTAGTAACCATAACAATTGCAAGTATCCTCATTTTAAAATGTACTTTAAAAATATTTTTTGTGATTTTTAAGTGAGATTTTTAACATTAAATCACCATAACCAAGAGCCTTTAAAATGTTCAAATGTATTCTACCCAATCTTATGGTCTTATTGCCTATTTCCTTCTCAGGAACTGCCATCCTATTTATGTCCTCCCTCAAACTACTTTTTTTTAATCACAGTATTTTTAACCTTCACCAAGAACACGCTGAGAATTCTCAACTTGAGTTGCACGATGCTTATTTATCAATGGGAGCCATCATGTGCTTGGTACAGATGGATAGATTTATATGTGAGGTGACAAATACATCTTGGGCACTGGTGCAGTGCTAGGCTTCCTTAGCAAGGAACAATTGGACCAAACATATATTTATTTAAAAATAAGCCATTGACTTTTAAACGACCGGTCTCTCATCCAGAGAATGGCTCCGTCTCTGAGCTACACACCCCACCATCATGGCAAGAACTGAGCTACAGTTGATGATGAACTCAACTGTCCTGGTGAACACTGGTACTTTGGCTTCCTTGAGAGGATTGATGAGTGTTTGACAGTCAGGAAGCTGACCTTGAAAGTCGCATTTCAGAAGGCTCGCTCAATTGGATAGCCAAACTGCCTGAAAATCCCTGAATAGAACATAGAGACAAGAGCTTCTTTATTTACTTGCTGATATCCATTGCAGTTCAGTGTCTATTTCATGATCCTCTTCTTCTGACAAGTCCTCTTTTGTTCCCTCCCCTCTTCAAGGCATTTTGCTCCCGTAATGTGCACCCATAGCATGTTCTATCTTTTGGGGCATTCTCTTCCTTTCTGGCCCCAGTTTCTACTGTTTCAAGACTGATTGGTGGGCTGTTTGGTAAATTAAACCATCGCTAATGGCAACTGCTGTCATTGGGCAAGTGGGTTGTCAACCTTTTCAGATTATGTTACAAAAGAACTCCGTGAAAATACGTTTGGATATCCTTTCACAAAAGTGAGCTAAAAAGACACACAAGGTGTATTTCTCACTCAACGTTTCATGTCAAATAACTAGCGAGGTAAGGATTGGGACACCTATGTTCTGACTAGAATGAATTTAATTATTGGATGAATAAAAAATTATGGCCGTGGCTGAGAACTCACAAATACACAATGGTAATCCAAGGAGGGCTGCCTTTCAAGTCCTGTAGGATCAGCAGAGCAGCTCCCACTCTTGGGATTGGCCTCAGGGAAAAACTGATTATCATACAGCTAGACCTCTCTGCCTAGGTCACTTGAGTGCCAGACCTGTGCTGATTATATACGGCATGGAAAATAAACTATAGATCTGGAAGTAAGGGACAATCAAACCCAGGGTCTCATGGATGTCAGGCAAATATGAGCTGTACTCTCAACCCCCAAAGTTTTTACTTATGTTTATGAGACAGGTCTCACTTATATAGCCTAGGCTATCCTCAAACTCATGGTCTTCCTGATTCTGCCTTCCAAGCAGTGGGGAGAATAGGCAAGACTGTACCAATGTATATAAGTATGATGTACATAAAAAAACCTATATTTCAAGAAGTTTCTGGTGCTTATCCATTTATAAGTTAAGCATGACATTTTAGATTGCCAATTATCATTTTTAGAACAATAATAATGATTACTACCTTGAACTGTTAGAGAAATAAGATTTATTTTCATGCTTATATTGTTTTTAGTACTTTTCTATGTTTCCTTATTACTGTTACAGGAATTGAAATCCTTTTTTCTTTTTTTCCTCTTTATTTAAGAATTTTTTTATTCATTTTACATATCAACCACAGATCCCCCTTCCATCCCTCCTCCCGCTCTCCCCTTCGCCCAGCCTCCACCCCATGCCCTCCTCTAAAAGTGTAAGGCCTCTCATGGAGAGTCAGCAAAGCCTGGTGCATTCAGTTGAGGCAGGACCAAGCCCCTCCCCCCTGCATCAAGGCTGAGCAAGGCGATGCACCACAGGTAATAGGCTCCAAAAAGTCAGTTCATACACCAGGGATGGATCCTGATCTCACTGCCAGGGGCCCCTCCAACAAACCAAGTACACGACTGTCTCCCATATGCAGAGGGCCTAGTTCAGTCCCACGCAGGCTCCACAGCTGCCAGTCTAAAGTTCATGAATTCCCACGAACTTGGTTCATTTGTCTCTGGTTCGGTTGTCTCATGATCTTGACCTCCCTTGCTCATATAAACCCTCTTCCCTCTCTTCAACTGGACTCCCGGAATTTGGCTTGGTGCTTAGCTGTGGATCTCTGCATCCTGCTTCCTTCAGTTACTGGATAAAGGCTCTATGGTGACAGTTAGGGTATTCACCAATCTGATTATCAAGGTAGGCCAGTTCAGGCATCCTCTCTACTACTGCTAGTAATCTAAGCTTGGGTCACCCTCGTGGATTCCTGGGACCCTAAGGAGGACCCTAAGAGGGATGCATGAATCACTCTGGGAAGGGAAATAGATGAGCTCTCCTGAGTAAACTGGGGGTGAGGGGGAGCAATAGAGGGGAGGGGATGGGGGATGAGAACATGAGGAAATGGGATGATCAAGCTGGGAAGGGGGGGGACAGAGTGGGAGCAATGAAAGAGATATCTTTCTAGAAGGAGAAATTATGGGGTTAGGGAGAAACCTGGTGCTAGGAAATCAAAATCTTAAGGAAGCCCAACTTTTTCAAACATAGTGTGGAGATCGTGTGTGTCTCATCTATGCATTAACAGAGACTGTCTCCTTGACTAATGGGCGTCACTGTCATACATGGCCAGTGTAGGCAGCCCTAACTACACCTGGACTAGGAAAGAATGGCTTGTTTTCTGGAGTCACTTCTGCCCAGCTGAGGTTATGAAAGATAAGTAAACTCACTCCCTGCGTTCTTCCTGTGAATTCCTTTCACATCTGGGTCCAGACACACCATTAGGAGGCTTATTAGAGCGTCTCTTCACAGTGTCAGGAATGATTATGACGATCCCACATAAATCTTCAGTGATGCAGCTTCTCTTGCTGCTTTTTTGGCAACCAGAATCCACACTGTTAAGTCGCTCATCCATGTGGAAAGTGGTGGGAATAAAGCTAGGGAGAGAAAACACAACTGTCCTTTCCCTCTGGTAAGCTCAGAGCCCGCATGTCCCATGGCTGAGACAGAGCATGCTTGGCTTTTCTGACTTCTGGCTGGAAGGTGAGGCTGGCATCAGCCTGCTGGGAAGATTAGCAGAACACACTTACCGGCTTATAAATCTCAAGACTCCACATTACACAATAAGAAATGTACGTTACAGATTGCTCACTCCCTTCTAGGAATGTGTGCAGCCACCCAGTCACAGAGGGGGTGGGGGGGAAGGGCTGGAACGCTACCTTAGCAAGACTATTGCTGTTGCAGCTCTACTGAGGATTATTTAAAAATAAAAACAAACCAATGAACTGTTCCCTCTGGGTGGATACCTCTCACTGCCCTGTAACCTGCTCTGAAATGGGTTCTCACGTTGTTGGAGAGAAGTTGGGAAACGATTCTGGAAGATGAACATTCCCCTCCTTCCAGTACTGGCCTCCATCTCCATTCTTCCCATATTCCTTCTTTCTTTCTGTCAGGCTGCTGTCAAATGAGCATCAGTGTACATAAGAAGTAGGTGGATCTGTTTATGTGAGCACCCGAGAGGAAAGTGCTCTCCCTCGCCTCCCTGCTCCCCAGTCCTCAGCGTTCTTACAGGTAGAATGCTGTCTCGGATGGAGCAGGAGAATGGTGCTTCCTGAGCAGATGTGAACGCACTCCACCTTACTTTGTGATTATTCACCTGTGATGTCTTTGTCTTCTGCCAGGAGAAGTATTCCAGGGGTAAACTATGGCACATCCATCTTGCTGATCCTGAAGCTATAATCTGGTTCTGATGACTGAAGGAATGATTCACTGTTTTGATGGAGATTCTTATGACCTGAATGCCACACTCCAGTTGCTATCAGCATCTAAAAATCAGCTATATAATTTTGTAGGTACAATAAACCTCTTATTTTAGTAGTTAGTAAGTTAATATTTTTTCCATGTATGGATTTGAAAACACATTTCACTGAAAAGAAAATGCTTTGTAAAACATGAATAAAAAACTTGTGACAGCTATTTGTAATTTACAATGAAAACTTTTCTATAAATCAGAGGTTTCCAAATGTAGAATTGGATTAAAACTTGCCACTCTATAGTATTAAATTCCTATTAAATGTCACAAGAAACTACAAGACTCTGCAAATTCTAATTTGAATCCTAAAGGTTTAAGATGAACGATGGAGTGAAAAAAGTATAAGCAGATGCCAAAGATGCACAATATACTGTGCATGCCTATTGTATGCACCACTGCCATGCATATATGTGTGTGTGTGTGTGTGTGTGTGTGTGTGTGTGTGTGTGTGTGTGTGTAAACACGTTTGAGGGTTTAGGGGTTTTTTTTCTCTTTATATTTACAAATAAAACTCAACTTCTAGGCTGGAGAGATGACTCTTTTCCAGAAGACCTGGGTTCTGTTCCAACCCATATCAGCTGGCTCATAAACACCTTTAACTCCAGTTCCCTTTGCCCTTCTGGCCTCCATTGGCACCAGGCACACACGTAGTGCACATACATTCATGCACGCAAATGTTCATACACACAAAATAAAAATAAATAAATCTTTTAATTCAATTTCAAATTCATGTATACTACTATTTTTTGTTTTGTTTTGTTTTTCAAGACAGGGTTTCTCTGTGTAGTCCTGGTTGTCCTGGGACTCACTCTGTGGACCAGGCTGGCCTCAAACTCACAGAGATTTTACTGCTTCTACCTCCCAAGTGCTGGGATTAAAGACATGCGCCACCACCACCTGGCTGTATACTGCTATTTATTCTCATCTATTGTTTTGTCAAATTTTTACTAATCTTGATTTATCAGAGTTTTCCCTCAAATGGAGAACAAAACAAATCAAACAAATCAAAGGACTTCACAATAAAATATTCAGTGAAAATTTCAGTAACCTCAGATTTTGCAGACTTTCTGTATGCCCTATGACTTTCAAATCATGACTTTCCATGTGTGTGACTGCATTTCAAGTCAAACCTAGAATGTAGCAATCAATGTGGTGACCTTATATGGTCTTCATTGGTAGACATGCAACACTTTGTTGTTGTTTTAGGCAGAGGCATTAGTTTGTGCTGTAAAATGTAGTGCAGTTGGCTGCCCATTCCCATGCTGTACTCTGACCAGTGTGTACCAGCCAGTGTGGCTTGTTTCAAGATGCAGGAACATTCGAAAGACCTTCATCATAGTTCTTACCGATGTCTGTTCCTCTGCCTTTGTAGGCGAAATGCTGAATTTACTATCATCTTGCAAAACTTCATCCAGTTCAGCCAGACATGCACTAACGTGGTTGTCAAAGCAAGAGGTCTTGCGGCACAATCTGCTCATTATCCCTTGCACTGTGCTAAAGGCTCAAGCACAGCCAACAAGCCTGAAGGTCAGCTGGCACGTCAGAAATGAAAAGGACTAACGTGCTTGTCTGCTGATCTCAAAATACCTGAGGCACTGGAGAGAATGCGTTTGGCCTTGGATCTTGGAAAACAGAAGCTGGAAGCTGTAGTCCTGCTTCTATTTGTAGAGCCTCTGTGCAGTCCACGGCGATGCCTTAGGAATTTCGTGTCCACTGAGATCTAAGGGGCGCTAAGATAATCATGGTGTCACCGTGAGGACTGCGACACCCAGGTAAGCAGGAGACGGCAAGTGACAAGCCTGCATTAAAATAAGAGTTTTTAACCATTTATTCACTGCCTGGGTGAGTACAATAAGTCTCCTCTTCCCCCCCCCCCCCCCCCAGTATAACGTTCAGTACAAAGATCAGAGAATTCTGTGCATCTGAGCTGCAGCGCGGAGGATTTTGTCAAGTGTTGAAGAAAGACTCAGATGGACGGCTGAACGTGTCCAGCACCAGTGATTTTTTTTTTTATTAAACAGCACAGAGAATCTCAAAGGTAACAACTTTTATACTTCTACAGTGGCTTCAAACTGTGCTTTTTCTAGCAAACTAAGATAGCCCTAAAAGAATCTACAAGTCCCGAAAATATCAAAGTAATGAAAACTTAAGTAAGATGGCCCAGTTATTTGTAATTAAAGCACACGATGTTATGATTTTAAGACGATAATCTCCAAGTTTCCGTCAAATCTCTTTATGAATCATGGAAGATAAAGGAGGATGAAATCATGCAAACCTACTGAAACTGATGATTTATTATCATTCTCCTTGTTTGACACAGATAGCGTGTGCTAGGTATAATATTTAACGAGGGAAGCTGAGCTGTCATAATCCCAGCTTCTATCTTTTTGTAAAGCTGTTTATCTTGTTAAATCTGGACCCCAGTGGTGCTCCTGCGTGATTCAGGATGAAGGAGGGAGTGCTGTATGTGGGCAGTGAAGTTTGCATGGGTGGGAGCTTTAATCTGCAGATGAAGTGATTTTACCAAGAAAAGTAGACTGGAGGAAAGGGAATTTTCACTCCTCTACTATCCGTCCACTTCCCGTTGGATTCTTACATAATTTATAACAACAATCCTAGTTTCAGATCATTTGAAAATGTTCTTTGACGTATGTATTTATAGTTTCAAAGGGTACTTTCCCCTGATGAAGAAACTCTAAATCCTATACACGGTGTCGGAACAAGCATGTGAACTAATATTTGAGGGGGCTTGGTTCTGGCTTTTGCCTTTCTCTGCTGTGTATCTGCTCACTGCATGTGTAAGCTGACAATTATTTTTGATAAACTGTGGTACAGTAGTTCCCCTGTGAGGCACTTGTTCATACCAGCAGAAGCTGAGCATTGATCAACACGATACATCAATTTCCTGACCCTCAACCTCTTCCCTGTGTTCTTGTATTGTATGTGTGTGTGAGTGTGTGCACGTTTGTGTCTGTGTGCACATCTGGCTGACAGTGCCTGTGCCCACATGTGGAAGCCCTGGTTGATGCTGCGAGTCTTCCTCTATTATTCTCCATATTATTTTTTAGACAGGGTGAAGCTCCGAGGATCCTCCCATCTCCATCTCCCTGGCACTGGATTAGAGGGCTCTTGTGCTGAGGTTTTTGTTTTGTTGTTATTTTTTAACATGAATGTTGAGGATTCATCCTTTCGTGACAAGCACTTTACTGGCTGAGCCATCTCTCCAGCTCGTCTTTGTTTATTTAATATTGAGATAAAATAATCATTATCATCAAATTTGATAGAGTAAAAGAGTGGAGTGTTCTGTTCTTTCATGATGAGCAAGGGAAGCTCACATACATGAATATCGTGGACCACAGTGATCACTAAATGGATTGCTACCAATACCAATTTATTTGCACTAACAACTGCCATCCTAATGGCACTGAACTGCTTCTGCAGTGCCAATTAAGCACAGTTTTGCCATTTCATCCCCTCTGTAAGAAGCAAAACATTGTTTTACCTTTCAGTGGGTAACCTTAACCTATTCACTTTCCTTGGCCTCAGGCATTTCACAAAGTTTTCTATCTTGTTGCAATGCTTTTCTAAAGAAATCTAGTTATTGCTTCTTGTCCCTAATTCCTCTAGGCAGTATTTGGTCTCCAAACACTCACTAGGACTTTAAGTGAATAGTCATCCAGTCCACAACAGGGAATACAGAAGTGAACCCTCTGGGTGTGCTGCTAGTGTCAGGGAGCAGAGACGAACACTGCGGGTGCAGGTCTAGCCTCATGGTTCAAAGTTGAATATTCTGAGTACACAGCTAGTGTCATAGTACAAGAATGAACACTCCAGGTACATGGTGAAAATCTGGGTATACGTCTAGCATCACGGTGCAGAGGTGAACACTCCAGGTACATGGTGAAAACCTGGGTATACGTCTAGCATCACAGTGCAGAGGTGAACACTCTAGGTGTGGGACAGAGTCACAGTCAGCTCCTGTTTCCTAGAACTCGTAGTTCTCTGAAATTCATGAAAATGTCTACTTCCTCCCATCTCCACATCCTTTTAATGGTGTGTTTGTGTGTGTGTTTGTGTGTGTGTGTGTGTGTGGTGTGTGTGTGTCCCACACGCTCATGTGAATCTCTGTATGATGTATAAATGTGTCTGTGTCAGTGTAGAGGACAGAGGTCAATGTCAGATGTCTTTCTCTATTGCTCTCTACCTTATTTTTTGAGACAGTCTCTCATGGAACCTTGGGCTTGACAATTTAGCTAGACTGGCTGGTCAGCAAGCACCTGTGAATGCACTGTCTGCCTCACAGTGTGAGGATTACAGGGATGAATCCCTGCACCTGGCTCTTTAAGTGGGTTTAAGAGACAGAAACACACATCCTCGCGCTTGCACAGCAAGTCCCTTACTCAATTAGCCTCCTCCGTAGGCCATGGTTTTAAACCCTCATATTCAAAAAAGGAACATATATACAGAGCAGTAGAGGGACCGCAGACTTCTAGTTAGATGCAGTCACACCATGAGCCTTCCATGTTGTGTGTACAAAGGAATAGACTAATGGCCATCTCAGTGTCCACATTCATCAAGTCCTCCTGTTTCTTGTAATCACTGTCAGGACCTCAGGCACCAAGGTTAACTTTTAAATATAACTCAGTGGAATCAAATAGTATTTAACTTATTGTAACTCCAGGAAGGGAAGGAGAAGACTAGTGTATTTTTCTCAGTTACTTGAGATAACTACTTAATCTTTTAACTAATTGTTTTTTTCATTTCCTCTTACCCTCACCAATTACAGCCTGGCTGTATTGAATAATGACATTATTTTATTAGACTTTCAAGGGGACTTATTCTTTTAGCTTTATTTGGCCTATTGTGCATACATTCTTTTCTTTATCATGAGAAAAAAAATGACATCCTGGGGTCAGGAGATTGTCTCCTTTCCATGATGTGATATGGCTGAGAGTGAGCTCAACAACACATTCTCTTTAGTTACAGACAGACGGTCTTCCTAAACAGCCACCTGTTTTTATTTTCCTTATATTTACTTCACTTAGGGAAAATGCACATTTAACAATACATGTGTGTTGTTGACAGTTTAGGATAGCATTGTGATTTAGAGATGGAATGAAAATTACTCCCAACAGAGTTGGAGAAAGGCCCCTGGAGGCATCTTTTAAAGGACACATTTTGTTGCTGGTTTTCTCTCTCTTTCCTGGCTGCCATGACCTGAACAACTTTTCCTCAGCTCCTCTTCCTTCCTTGGGGTTCTGCCTCACCACAGGCCACCAAGCTACGGTGCTGAGTGACAACAGAAGAAGACTTCTGGAGCTATGACGAAGCCAGTCCTCCCTTCTCTTAGTGGATCTGTATTTTACTATACAGTTGCTGATTACCTGCAACACGTGAATCATGTCTTCAGGGTTGTGTAATTTAAGGATTTGATCTACACACTTAAAAACTGGATATTTCTAATTAACATGATACATAATTTTAAAATTAATCTAGCAAGAGGATTTATACCTTGCTGAAAAGGGACTGCAATTAAACATTGACCTATGCAACTTGACCATTTTTCGGGTGTTTTTTGTTAAATGTTCCATTTTTAGGAATTTGGAATAGATAAAGACAGAGTGGGTTCTGGGTAAAACTGAATTGAGTGTGTGAGTGTTCCCCTGGTTTCTAGCCCTTGTCATCTCATTTAGATTATAGGTAACCAGGTTATAGGTACAGCCCCAGCAAAGCAGTCTGTGAACGACTCTTCACTGGCCATTAAAGAAGGAAGCAAAACAATTTCAAACTTTCTTTGTTGGTACAGAACAGTCCTACTAAAATCTTCCACCTGACCTCCCCTGAGAATGAAATGCACGTATGGTATTTAATCTGCCACTGCTGACTCCTGAGAGAGTGATTCTTACAGGCACGAGGTCTTAGGGAACCTCTTGTGCAAGGTCCCTGACCCCCTGACCTGTTATCATGCTTTTTGCTCCCACAACAGAATAACTGCAACTAAATAATTAATAAACAGAAATTATTTCCATGTTTTAGAGGCTTCAAAGTTTTTGATGACCCTGGGAAAACTGCTCTTTTATGGGGGGAGACAGGGGAGTAGTGGATCTGGGGAAGAAGGGAGGGGGAAAATGGGAGGAGTGGAGGGAACAGATGCTGCAGTCAGGATTTATCGTATGAGAAAAGAATAAATTTTTATATATATATGATTGATGTGCAATGAGGCCTGCTCCCTGCTCCCAAATGGTACTATGTCACTGCAACCCTTGGGCCAGAGCCACATAGCTTCTCACATGGTAGAAGGCAAAATGGTAAGATGCTCTACTCAGCCTTGAGACCTTTGTAAATGTCCCAGTGATGTCATAGGGCAGAGTCTCCTGACTTAATCAACTCCCAAGGGGCACAGCCCTTAATGCTGAAATCCCCTCACTGACTACAGTCCAGTGTGTGAGTTTTCTTCTTCCTAATGCATTTTGTGGACATTGGTCCATCACAAGTCAAGGAGCATGTGGGTTACAGTGATTCAGCTTGCTTTTGCTTTAAGATGGGTTTCCCAGGGTAATAGCTACATGTGTGACGTAAAATATGTTCCCTCACAGTGGGCTCATCAGAGCGCAAACTCCTCAAAGTACAGACACATCTGCATTGCTGGCCACTAAGTTTCAAACTGAGTATTGGAGAAAACATCTCTCAAGCCAATTACAGTGGTCCTTACTATGTGCCATTCTATCATGGCTCCCACCTTTTAAGTCCTTGCATAAATAGGTGTGATGGAGCCTGAGTGCTCCCAGTGCCTGAGTTTATGTAAGCTGGCATCTTCTTGGAAGTACACAGTTCCTGAGTTTTCAGATCTGGATTTATCACTTGTCCTTGCCATTGACCTTCAAATAACAAACGCATTTTTGAGATAATTTGAGTAGAAATCCAAGGCTGTACTACTGAGCAAACCCATAACGTATCTCTGGGAGAGTTGCAATGATCAGACAGTTTAAATTTGGACATTTCGTCTTTGTACAATCTTAAGAACCATAGAGCCACCAGGGCGGGAATGGATCTGAGGTCACAGCATTGAATACTCAGTGCAGAACTTTACAGCTGAAGGGAAACCAAATCAAAGTGGAGAGGCAGACTTCAGAGTCACTGAACACAAAGCAGGTGACATAAGTATCAGTCAAGTTCACCACAGCACAGATTTTCCCTCATTCAGACAAGAGTCTGGCTTTGTGAGTGCTTACCATAATAAAATTCCAGAATAAAAAGAGCCTGTCGGTGGTAACACACGTTACATGAAAGAGCTCCTGTGTGGATAGTATCTGCCATCAGTATAGTACATCTCTGAATGAAAACAGCTGGGAGAAGATGAAGAGTATGTCTGCACCTGGGGTGTTTGCTCTGGGTAAAAGAAATGTTCAGACATGCGCTCCTTCATTGTTTCGGTCCTTCTGGACGAACTGCACAGTTATTAACACACCTGTGTTTTAGCCCTCCGTGGATTTCTTTTTTTTCTAAAAGTACTTGTATTTTTCACTAACTTAGTAAAGTTTATGCAGTTCATGGGATGATGTAAATGACCAGAAACTAATTTATAATTATAACATTTTTGTTGTAATGGGCAATTGTTTTTTTTTTTAAAGAAAAAAAAAAGCTTTTAAAAAATCCCTCTCATTAGTATCCATCCCTTGCTTCTTAAGCAAGCTATTATTTCCTGTATTTATGCCTCTCGTGCTGTGGGGGAGGGGAAGAGAACAGAAGCAGGCAGCAATAAAATCATTTTCATTACGAAATGCCTCACCTGATGTGCATTCCGCCTTCGCAACAGCCGAAAGCTCCGGAAGGCGATGTATGCAATTTCTTTGTTGTTTAGCAGTTAAATGTCTGTCAGGGAACTTCAGTGACTAAGGAACTGTTCTGGTAACCATCTAAAGATATTTTAGGATGGACCAAGACCTCCAACGGGTTTTCCATTCCTGTCCCTGAATTCCCTCCAGACCTTTGGCTTGTAGCCAATCTGTTCACCCCAGTGTCCGTGCACCCTTCTACTTAGCTGGGAGCTGTGCGAATCCCATCTACTGAACTTGTCCCTTTGGAGACGCTGTCTGAATATCACACAACCACTCGCTCTGTGGCTTTTCGTCAGCCGCCATCCAAATCTAAGTTACCGTAAGTCTCATGCACCTTTCAGAAGAAGTATGGATTTTCATAGGTATAGTTTTAGATGATATTCTTCACAACATTCAATTTTGATTCAGTTTACATCAGGGTGAACTATTCCGGGTATTAAGAAAGATGAAATTATTTGAACAGTAGCAAATTATGTGTAGCTAAATCTATCATGAGGTTATAGAGAACTATTGATTCCTATGCGCGTTAGGGTTTTCTATTGCTGTGACAGGACACCATGGCCAAGGCAACTTATAAATGGAACATTTAATTGAGCGGAAGGCTCCATGGGGTTAGAGTCCATGTTGGCAAAGCAAAGGGATGGTGGCAGGAGCAGCGGAGAGCTCACATCTTGATCTGCAAACAGGAAGCAGAGAACTGTGAATGGCTCTGGTCTTTTAAAACCTCAAGGTCCACCCCAGTGACACACCCCAGCCGCACCTCTTAGTCCTTCAGAAACCGTGCCACCAACTGGAGAGACATGTGCCTATGGGGGTCATTCTCATTCCTAAATCTGGTATTCCATGTAATACAATTTCCCCCTCCCATACTACTAGAATCAAAATCGTATCCAGCATTGCGTGAGTTCTTTTTCCAAAATTTATCCTCTAAAAAAGGTGATAGAAATATGAGAATGTATAGTCAGCAGGCCTCCATGTTTCTGCCTAGAAGTAGCTGTCCTTTTATTATTATATTATCACTGTCACCATCAAATCTCCCTTGACTACAACTTTAAAGGTGATCCTTTTCTATCCAAATGTCACTGTTTTTGTTCCCCACCATCACTGCCATGCTGTGGCCTGAAGGCTGTTCTGCCATAAAATTCCTCTTACTGTTACTTCTAAAGCTAGCCTCCCTCGAAGTCTTAGGTCACAGTCAAAGTATAAACGAGTTCTTAGCAGAGTGTTACAGGCTTGGCCTCTGTCCCAGATAGGGTTTCTATTGCTGTAAAGAGACAGCATAACAATGACAACTCCTACAAAAAAAATTAATTGGGGTGGTTTACATTTTCAGAGGTTCAGTCCATTGTCATCACAGTGGGTCATGGTAGCCAGCAGGCAGACATGGTGCTGGAGAAGGAGCTGAGAGTCCTATACTTTGACCCGCAGGCAACAGGAAGTAGTCTGGGTGTCACACTGTGTGAAGCTTGAGCAAAGGAGACCTCAAAGCCCACCCCCACAGAGACACACTTCCTCCAACAATGACAAATCTACTCCAACAAAGCCATACCTCCTAATATCGCCACCCGCTATAAGCTGATGGAAGTCAATTACATTCAAACTACTACATTCTACTCCCTGGCCCCTAAAAACTTGTAACAATATTGTGATACAAAACACATTTATTCCAACATCACAAGTTCCCATAGTCTATCAGCAATGTTTAAAAGTTCAAAGTCTCTTCTAAGATTCACACAATCTCTTAACTGTAATCTCCTATAAAATAAAATCAAAAAACATATCACATACTTCCAACATATAATGACACAGGATATATATTACTAGGAATGAAGCAAAGTAAGTAAATACCAGACCAAAGCGAGACTGAAAACCAGCTGGGCAAACTCCAAACTCTGCATCTCCATGTCTGATATCAAAATACTCTTCAGATCTCCAACTCCTTTCAGCTTTGTTGACTTCAACATACTTCTTTCCCTTGGGCTATTTCCACTTTCTTTCCTCAGCAGGTATCCCACAGCTCTTGTATCTCCAAGTCTTGGAGTCTCTAAGGCAATCCAGGCTTCAACTTCACAGCTTCACACAATGGTCTCTCTAGGCCTCCATACAGGGACACCCCTGACACATGCCTGGCATCAGCAGCTTTCCTTAGTTGTGGAGGCAAATTCTATAACCCCTTTCTTCTATTCTTAAAGCCAGAACCACATGACCAAAGCTACCAAGTTCTGCTGCCTACTGGGGCTGGAACATAGCTCCCTCTTTCAATTACATCTTCACCAACTTTCTGGTTTTGATGGTTTCCTTCAATGCCTAAACCTGCCTGTCCTGAAACTAGATCTGTAGACTGGCCTCAAACTCAGAAATCCACCAACCTCTGCCTTTGGAGTGCTGGAATGTACCACCATACTCAGCTCTAAGCTTTTCTTTAATTCCTTTTCACTGGTTGGAAACTTAGCTATGTGGGATCTTGTCCTGGGGTCACCACTCCCTTTATTCCATTTCTTAATCTGTTTATCTCCTTGAACACAGGACATAGCTACATTCCACTTCCTGGCACTCCTTTTCTCCTCAAATTGTACATTTTGTAATTTACCCTGCTCAGCTTGCTCCTTTTCATTATAAATCTTCATCAGAGTTAACATTAATAACCACATAACAGAGTCTATACCAGGCTGTTTTGAGATTTCCTCTGCCAACATAATTAATCCAAATCTCTTCAAATGTCATCATAGTATGCTAGCATTATTGGAAAACAGTGAAATTTCAACATTGATTTTAAAACTCTCATAAAATCAGAATAAATAAGTCTATTTTACTAGTTTTCTTCCTAATTGATATTGTGTTTTGTTTATACTAAGAAAATTATTGTCCAGAATTAGTGATTTAAATTGCATTAGTGTTTTGGAAGTATACTTCAAAGATCTTCCCTGTTTTCAGATCTTTTGATGAATAAAATACCACATAGTTAGAATATTCATTTCTTGATACATTGTAGATATGCAGACAGGTTCACAAGACCTTCACTGTGACTCACTGATGCCTGAAAACAGAGACAGACCCAAAAGATAGCTAAATGTTTCTATAGAAGATATATGTCTTACTAGGGGATTTCTCCCCTCTTTATAAAAGAACTATTTATAAACATTTAACTTAATTGGACTAAAATTTTCATCAAAAGATACGTATAGTTTATGAGATAATAATTGCTGGTATTTTATGGTTAGATTCCATTATGATTATATACAGGCTCTGTTTGTGGCATGTGTGTGCTCATTATCCTGAATGCTAACAATCTGCTTAGTCAGCTTTTAGTTTTTCTTCTTGAATAATGGTGCTATTTTATTAAATGAAGTACTATATTATACCACTAATGAAACATAAAAATTAAAGCATTATTTTCCAAACTGAAAAACTAAGAATATAAAACAACTTGTCTATTATAATTGCCCCTTATATCTTTAAAATTGTGTTCTACTAATTAAAAATTATTATGAGAAAAATCTAATTTAGTTCAAAATTTTAATTAACTTATTTTTAGTATATCCCATGTGACAATGTTCCTACAAGGGGAAAAAATACCTATAAACCTCTCCCACACACACACTCACTGAGACAGCACCAGAGCTGGTACAGCTCATCAGTAAGGTGCTTGCCTAGTATATGCAAAGGACTGGGTTCCATTTCCAGAAACACAAAGTAAATAATTAAGAAGGGAATAATAATAATAATCATGTTTGAGGGTCAGTGGTAAACAGAGGCATGGGAACAGGTCTTTACTGGATGAATCTTTCTGTGCCCTCCTCCACAGACATCTGAATTCTTCCATTGTCCTACTTGAAAGCTTTCAGAGCCACAGGGATGTCCTGTACCTGTTCAGTTCTAATGTTTGTAGTGTGATTGACTAGAGACCATGGGAAATTTTTTTAGCTGATACAATCTTGGCCATTCTTGTTTATGGTGGATACAGGAGTTACACATTTGCGGAGATGTTCAGAACTGCAAAATTAAAAGGTGAGAGTTATGGTTTTCAACTACACCATAATGAAAAACATTGAAGGGTAAAAACATTGTCACCTGTGTGTTTTTTAATAGCATTCAGCATCTTTTGCATAGAATGGTTAGAACATTACTGAATTCATAGGTCTATAATATTTGAATATAGTAATTTAGCAGGGTACCCAAATTTTGAAAATTCTAATTCAGTTTTTAATGATCTGTAGGTACATCCTACAAACAGATTATTTTAATAGCTGGTTTCATGCATTCTCTGGAGAAGTATTTGTTTTCCTAGAAGGCAGATTTTTTTTTTCAAGTCACTAAAATTAAATAGAATATTGTCTATTTAAGTCACTATTAACCACCCTAAATAAGAGTACCTGACCGCATCTCTCAAAGAAGGGACAATTTGTTAGTTTTTCAAATTACCTTCTTCTGCCATTGCTACCAATCTTTATGATGTCTTTGTTCAAGGTATTCACGTTCTCATAAGTGCTCAGAGCTTAGTGCTTATTGATGCTTCAACCCCCATAATCATCCCTCAAGTTCAGGAGTCACAGACAGGCCAGTGGTAATTCTGTCAGCTAAAGTCTTTGCTTCAAAATAAAAGCTCTTTATGTTCTTCTCTGTGGTCACACAGAACACCTTCATCCTTTCCTGTGACATTAGCAGTATTCCTCAACTAAAAAAAAACACACGTGACTTATTTCATGCCACCGCCCAGAAGGGAAATAAAAGAACCAGATAATTTTATGGTTTCCTCTAGCAATCATTTTCCCTCCCCTCTAACTTACATCGTTAGTTTATAACAATGTCAGCACTACACGATTAGATTGCTTGTCTGTGCCTTCCTGGGTAATTACTGGGCTGTGTGAGCATAGGCTGGCTCTTCCTTCTGATTAATCTGTGAGGACACACAGAAGAAAATATTTTTGGTATATGCCAATGGTATCCCTTTTTAAAAACATTCCTTTGATGGTAACAAGTTTGCTGATTACTATGGTAATTTAGCTTGTATTTACCATTGCCAGGTACTGTTTTTTGCTGGTGTGGTTAAGAACAAGACTAAGCCTCCTTCTCTGACTGTGTATTCATCTAACAGCATCTTATTCTAGAAGGAACTGTGACGTTTGGAAGAATAAAGTCAGACAGAGTAAACTACATGTAAGGAAAAAGAGAAGTGATAGAGATGTGACCATATGACAAAAGTGACATTTGTCACTGTCCTGGGCATCTCTGCCCTTTATCCACACAGCTCACCTCTACTTCTGGGCACAAAGGAGAATAGCCTTAACTGTCCTCCTGAACAGTGGGCATGGCCAAGAAGCTGAGCTCATCCAGCCGATGAACACAGGGATGATGTCACACCCAGTTAGAAGGGTGCATGGTTCTCCTCTCTGACACTGTAAAATGATTCTCAGATGCCTGTTCATCTGGGAGGGGTCTCCTTCAAGCTAAAGCATCTTGGAGAACAGGAGAGCACCTGTGGCAATGTTCACATACACAGACTCATGAGCAAACTTTTCATGTGAGAGAAATTGTGGGAGCCCGTTTTCAGGTTCCTCGTGGCTTTACCCAGCAGGTCCGCATAGAGGATGATTAGGACCACGGGCCTGAGTGCAGGTGTCTGAGATGGTCTGCACTTGGCTGTGCTGGGGGGAGGTCTTTTGCTCCACCCCTTGGCGTCTCTATAAATACCCTGAGGCAGAGACAGTCAGGGCCCGTTGGAATAGGTTCCAGGCCCTCTCAAGGCTATCCTTTTTTTTTCTATCTGTTCATCTCCACACTCTAAATCCTTCTATCTAATATTTCCTGCTGGGTTGGTTGGGGTTGGTGGGTTGGTGGGTAAACGCTCACCAAGAAAGAAGTAATAAGACGGACATCTAACAGAAGTGGTTACTTGTAATGGTTTGTTATCAAATGGTTTGTTACTAAATCAAAGCAGAGCTAACTTAGGAAATGCAAATGTGCCCATCATACACATGGCTTGACAATATCTAGGGACCTAACAAACTCCCTCAAGAGTGTAATTCATACATGTTAAGATTGTAAAGGAAACATTTCTCCCTAGACACTTTGGACCCACCACACTAATATTGGCAAGAGAACCTACTAAGATTCTTACAAAAATGGAACCAGGGTCACAGTGAATATAAAAAGTGATGAAAGCCATTCTGTTTTATTCCCCTGCCAAAACTGTGCTAAGCACTGTATTTAAGTGATTGTTTTACTTAATCCTCACAAAACTGCATCCAAGAGCATGTGATTACCGTCCACAATCTAAGGATCTGCAAAAGGAAGCTGAGACATGAAAGGCTTTGCTCAGTCAGACACCTAATGTGTGACTGAGCTTTACATTTTCTTAAGATTTAAATGTCAAATTATATTCCTTTCTGTTTTGACCAAGGAAAATATAAAATTGGAAAAGTTGGGTGCCAGTGAGATGGCTCAGTGGGTAAAGTTATGACTGCCAAATCTGAGGCCCTGAGTTTGATGCCTAGGAACCAGACGGTGAAGAGGGAAGTGATTCCTGTAAGTTGTCCTCTGACCACACACCTGCACATGCACAGACACACACATACACACACACATGCACATACACATGCACATACACATGCACACACACACACACACACACACACACACACGCGCGCGCGCGCGCGCGCGCACACACACACACATGTACACACATATACACATATATACACACATACACATGCGCACATGAGGTGGGGAAGACAGACAGACATATACAGGAAAAAATATTACATCAATGACTCTCTTTCTCCCCTCCCTGTGTGTGTGTGTGTGTGTGTGTGTGTGTGTGTGTATGTGTGTGTGTGTAATTAAGTGGACCAGAAACGTAAATATGAGTACTCCAAAGAACCTTTACTCATGTTTAATGGGCTTAATTACCTGTCCCGTGCTGGTCCATTGGTCTGTAGGAGAGGCCCCTAGCTGTGTTTAAGTTGCAGTAAAATTCCTCCTTACTTATTTTTCTCTACCTTTTAATTAGTCTAAAATACTGTGAGAATTTTAAGAACTATATTTTATTCACTTTCAGACACATAATAAAATATCTAAAAATAACTACGGAATGAAAAATGCTACCAGAAGCTCCAGTCATAGCAACCCAGGTGTGGATCCAGACCCTTAGCCATACTGAGAGAAAAATGACACAAGGTATACAAAGTAAAAGGTTGACCTAAAGGATAGCACCAGCCATGGCCTCGTTCATTCTGATTCTTTCTTCTTATAACCTTTTCCTCAAATCATCTCCTCCTATAGTTAGCTTGAATCCCAGAAAAATTCATGATACTTTTTTGTTTGTTTGTTTGTTTGTTTGTTTGTTTTTCGAGACAGGGTTTCTCTGTGCTATTTTGGTGCCTGTCCTAGATCTCTCTCTGTAGACCAGGCTGGCCTCAAACTCACAGGGATAAGCCTGCCTCTGCCTCGCGAGTGCTGGGATTAAAGGCATGGACCACTGCCAGTCGGCAAGGATTCTTTAGTAAACACTTAAGGGAAAAGGACTGAACCCACCCCTACCCCTGACCAACCAAAGGAAACCAAGCAGGAAAGATCACCCCTTAAAGAAAGCCAAGCAGCAGGGGCCCCCCTCGAGCAGCAACCTGGAGCACAGTGATCACCTTATGGCTGCCTGCTTACTCCTCTCAAGTAAAACCAGCTCAACTTCTACATGTTTCCACACAGAACAGAACTGAGGGAATGATCCATTGGAACACTGCCTGACCAGGATCACCGTGGTCAGCGATGTCCACCCATCACTCCCTGTTTCACATTCTTATAAAAGCCCCAGGTTCCTGCCAGTTGAAGGTGGACTCAGGTCACCAAGGCCCTTCATCTGTTTGAGCGTGGCCACACTGATTACCTCCCTCTGTACCTGACACTGCTCACCTCTTTCTTTGCTGGAAGCCTTACCTGAAATTTGGAAATCAAAATCATTCACACTTGTGCCCAGACTGGGCAGAGAGTCGCTCGACCTTCCCCCACAGCGAAGTTATTGACCTAGCAGAACAGAAGCTGGGAAAACTACACAAGTTGCAGTCTGACCTCCTGTCTGTCTGTTTTGTAATATCTTTTTATCTTTTGAAATTATAATTTTATCAGCCCATGCTTCACTTTCCTCCCTCCAACTTCTCCATGTACCTCATTGCGCTCTTTCTCAAATTCATGACCTCCTTTTTCAACATTGGTGTGTGTGTGTGTGTGTGTGTGTGTGTGTGTGTGTGTCAGTGTCATATACCACTTGTTCAGTCCATGTAACATTACTTTTGTGTGTACGATCTCAGGGTTGACTGCTTGTTTTTTGTTTTGTTGCAGGCTTCAGGTACCACTGTTAAGGTTTTCTGGGGGGCAGAAGGATCCACTCTCACTGTCAGCGTGATATCCCATATACAGAGCTAGACTTTGAAAAAGTCCATCTCAAAAATCAAATATTAATTCTGAGAGCGCTCCACGGCAAATACAGACAGCTGAAACCGAAGTCATCAGGCTTCAACCACTTGCCAGTAGAAACCAGAATAAATGACATTTTTGTTTGTTTTTTGTGAACATGATGGTAATTTTATTTCCTTAGTTGACAAAGTAAAAGAGCTACTATAAAATACTTTGGTAAACATGAAATACTCGAGTGACTCTGATAAATGTCCTAGGAAATAATGAGACCAGGAGGTGGAAAGGAATGGGAAAATGTAAACGCACAGCCTCTCTCTCATTTCCTGAGGTGGAGAACATGACTGGTTCCCAGTCTTGTGACAACAATGAGATTTTATAAGATAAATCTGGTGAGAGTAAGATCCAAAGAACTTTGTTAACCTGTGGCTACTCCTCAGGAGATTCCTCGATGATTTGCGCTAAACACTCCACCAATAGCTTGCCTCGTATGGCTCCACATGTGGCCTTTATACAAAACACAAATGTCTCCTAAACAGAGCACTTTGTTACTAGATGTGTGATTAACACATATAGTTTACTTCAGTCCCTATTATCTCACAGACAGAGACTCTGAGAATAAGAGTTTTAAAATAACTCCTCCAAGCATGCATGAATAGCAACCAACAAAAGCAATATTATAGTAATTTGGACCTGGACACAGGTGTGCCTCATGGATAGTTCCAAATATCACCGACATTTAACAAACAGCTGGGTTTTCAGCCACTGTTAGCTGCTTGCCCCCATGGATTAGAGGCTGTGATGACTGTGACGCCATCTGAGATTGAGTCTGTGATGACTCTTGTGCATACGGTTAAATAGAACTAATTTAACAAAGGCAAGGAAGCCCTGTCATAGATATATGGTTTTCAAGCTGGAGGGGTGAGTACTGTCTACCAATAGTAAGAGTAGTACAAGCAATATTAGTGCCAACAACATCAACAACAAGTAACACTGTACACTGATTATCTGCCAACACTTCCTTATTTCTTCTTTCAATAACACCCAACATGCCTGGGTTGCCAAGGAATCTTTAACTAAACCAAATCACTAAGAACATTAAGTAATGTAATTCATTATTCTCAGAATAATGCTAAAAGGCCACGAGTAACACACACACACACACACACACACACACACACACACACACACATTTTACTTAGGGATGTTTGAGGATTTGGAGAGTAAGAACACTTTGCCCTTGGGTCTCTCTACTGTACAAGTAATTTATGGGGCAGACATGAAATAGAGGTTGTTAAAGTAAAATCTGATAGCAAAGCTAAATAGTCTGGGGTGATTTTATTCAAGGTTTTCAATAAGAGAGACTGAACTAAAGTATATCTAAAGAAGCCGAAAGGTTGTAAATGTTGGCATGAGGAAAAGAAAAGTACTAGGATGTTAAAGGAGGGGTATGAGAGGTGTATCGATGGGAGGTGAAGAGCATGAGGCACATGGAGCCATTCCTGAGTGTACACATGGTTGTCAGAGAATAGCCAGATGCATTTATTAATTGAGGACCAAAGAAGTCAGGTTCCTACTCTTCCTAAAAAAATGAGAGTTGTAATATAGATGGACCTATTGGGACTGGGCTCCACAACTCTGTTTTAATTGGTTATAATTTTCTATAATGGTCTCCATTTGTTTCAAAGAGATGTTTCCTTGATGAGGGGCGAGGATTACCTGTGGGTGTGAGGACAAATGTTTAGGATGTAATTTAAGGATGACCAAATGGTCAGCCCTGAAAACATACATATAAGAAACATTATATAGACTGAGCAGGTTGTGCTAATATACCTAGGAATATATAGATATAGAGATAGATAATATATGTATAGACATATACATCCGTGTGGTGGTTTGAATACGAATGACTCACATAGACTCATATAATTGAATGCTGAGTTACCAGGGCAGGAACTATAACTCTTTGATAGGATTAGAAGGATTAGGAGGTTTGGCCTTGTTGGAAGACTGTGTGTAACTGAAGGGTGGGCTTTGAGGCTTCAAAATCCCATACCAAGCCCAGTCTCTCTTTCTCTTTCTGCTGTCTATGGATCAGGATGTAGAACTCTCAACTACTTCCCTAGTACCATGTCTGCTTACATGCTGCCCTGCCCCACACCACAATGATAATGGATTGTAAGCAAGCCACCAATTAAATGCTTTCTTTTATAAGAGTTGTCTCGGTCATGGTGTCTCTTCACACCAATAGAACAGTGACTAAGATAGAAGTTGTTACCAAAAGTGGAGTGTTACTGTGATAGACCTGATCATGCTGCCTGCTAGAGGAATATGGAAGCCTTTGGAACTTTAGACTAGAAAAGTGGTTGGACATTTTAAGTGGGGTTTACTGGGCCATCCTAGTAAGAACATGGTAATGAGGGTGATTTGAACTGTGGAGGCCCAGCTCAAGAAGTTTCAGAAAGGGAGAATTTTAGTAAGTGGTCTAGAGGCCATTCTCATGATATTTTGGCCAAGAATGTAGCTGCCTTTTAAAGCCCCTGTCTAAAAATCTGCCTGAGGCTAAATTAAAGGGTTTGGGATTAATGACATTGGCAGAGAGGATTTCCAATACAGCCTAGTATTAACTGTGTGGTGTAATTATTAATGGTCACTCTTTGACAGATCAATAATTAAAAGGAGCAAGCTGAACAAGGAAAAATACAAAAAGTACAGTATGAAGAGAAAAGGGGGACCAGGAAATGTAATGTTGGAGCCAGTCCAGGACATAAAATGTTTAAAGAAAAGCCTGATGCTAAAGGGAATAAAGGGAGTGAGGACCTCAGAGCAAGACCCCGCCCAGCTAAGCTTCCAATTCAGGAAAAGGAATTAAAGAAAAGTTTAAGCAGTGAAGGAAACCATCAAAAACAGAAAGCTGATGCAAATGTATTTGCATGAGGGAGCCAAGTTTCAGGCCAGCAAGCAGCAGAACTTGGCAGCTTTGACCACATGTCTCTGACTTTAGAGTCAAGAATACAAGAAAGGAGTGGAGGAATCTCCCTCCTCAGTTAAGGAATGCCACTGAGGCCAGGCCTGTGTCAGGGAAGTCCCTGCATGAAGGCCCAGGGAGACCATTTCATGAATCTGTGAAGGTGAAGCCTGGATTGCTCTGGAGAGCTCATGATGTTAGAGCTGTCAGAGTCATGTGACACCCGCCAAGGAAAGCTGCAGACACGGCATGGAAGCAGCCCAAGAGAGAGAAGTGAGCTGAAGTAAACAAAACTGAAAGGAGTTGGAGATCTGAAGAGGCCTTTGATATCAGACATGGAGATGCAGAGTTTGGACTTGCTTTGGTCCAGTATTTCCTCACTGTGCTCCATTTCCTCCCTTTTGGAATGGTAATGTGTGTTCCGTGCCATTGTGTGTTAGAAGTACGTGATCTACTCTTAGAGTTTTTTTTAATTGCACAGGGGGTTACAATTAAAAGATTGCCTTGAGTCTCAGAAGAGACTTGAGGCTTTTAAGCAGTTTTGAGACTATGAAAGACTATGGGGACTTTTGAAGTTGGACTAAATGCATTTTGCATTATGATATGGCTATAAATAAGCCTATGGGGGCCAGGGAATGGATGTGGCGGTTTGAATAATTTTGGCCCCATGGGCTCATATATTTGAATGCTTAGTCACCAGGGAGTGGAACTCTTTGATAGGACTAGAAGGATTAGGAAGGTGTGGCCTTGTTGGAGGAAGTGTGACACTGGGGTTGGGCTTTGAGCTTACAAAATCCCATGCCAAGCCCAATCTCTCTCTCTCTTTTTGCTGCCTGGGGATCAAAATCCTCCCTTCCTTATACTGCTTTTGTCCGATATTTAGTGCAGTGATGAGAAGAATAATATTCAGTTTAAGATGTTCTTTGGTCCTCAAGAAAGGTATTTCCTAATTTGTGAAACTGGAGAGAAGCAGAT
>CABHPQ010164153.1:3215-44459 GCA_902168405.1 Peromyscus aztecus
TTTACATACTGGAGTAACATTTATTATTAATAAACTTAAAAGTGACATACATTTTGAATACTGATACATATATGCCATAAAGAAACACAAAAAAACCCCTGTAATACATATAGTCAGTCCTTTCCTGACACAGACAAATTTTCTAATTAGAAAAACATTAATACAATCAAAGAAGACAATCTTATTATGTTAAAAGTGTACTACTTGGCCAAAGGAAGATAACACAGATGCTTAATTTATTAATACCATGTAGTTTAGGTTCAAATCAGTAATATTTTTCCTATAGAGTCAAGATATTATGCATCAATATTCATAATTCATGACTCACACTGCATAATCTCAGTAACTAAAAACCTCAAAGCCAACACCACACAAGCCAAAAATCTAAAATAAAATGTACAGAAAAGCAAAAGCTTTTCCTAATGGAAACTAATTTTAACTAAATCAAAATAAGCCCTAAAGAGTTTGTTTAAAATTTGCCCCAAATAATGAATCCAAGTTGATTTAAAAATACTTAACTATCAACTATATTACATATGGAAAAATTGAAGATTTTATCATGTAAGAAATTTGTCAATCTCAACTAAATGATTTTTTTTTTTTAACATTTAGCCTTTAGGATTAGTTTTAAGAGAAAATAATGACAGAGAAGATGAGAGTGACTTCAACAAATTTATCTTTTTACCTCTTTAATGGAACCTGTAGAAATCTTCATTTTTGATCTTTAAGTCTGCCCTATATTTTTGCTTAAAAATATTTTATTTTACTATTTTTATCTTAAAAAAAAAAAATCTTGTGTTTGTGTGGCTATCATGGAGGTCAGAGGACAACTTGTGGGAGTCAGTGCTCTCAGTCCTGAGGAATCAAACACAGGTCTGTAGGTTTGGAGACAGAATATGGCTAAATGGAGAGACAGCCAAGTTCAATGCCAGTGAGGTTGTATCAATTTGTACTTAAAACTGAGTTTAATACATCATATTTTAAAACTGAGAGCTTACCTCCAAAAAAGAATAAATAAAGATGTTTGGCCTCAGCACTTGTATTACATATAGCAGTGAAGGTTCCAATCAGGGAAATAAGTCAAGAATCAGACACATCTGGACTGGCAAAGAATACATAAAACTGTATCTGCAGATAACAGGATTGGATTATAGAAAATCCAAAGAAATCTACAAAGGACTGGAACTAATAATGGGTTCAGCAAAGCTACAGGATAAAACACCACTATCTAAAATTGTATGGTATTTTTATTCACTACCAATAAGAAGTATACAACTTATATACTAAAAATTATAAAACTTTGCTGAAAGGAACTGAAAGAAACTTACATATTGCTTATAAGTAATTGAGATATATATATTTAAAAACAGGAGCTAAAACCATTCAATAAGGAAAGAACAGGCTTCAACAAATCATGACAAGCAAACTCTACATTCATAGGAAAAGAATGAAGGTATAGCCCTACCCACATCCTACAAAAATGAAACCAAAAATGGATCAATACCTAAATTTAAGAGCTAACACTATAAAAATAGTAGGAGAAAACATAAATGCAAATCCTCATGATTCTGGAGTAGGCAAAGTTTCCTAATACTAAAAGTAACAAAAGAAAAAAAGTGTGATTTGGACTTTGATGTTTCAAGGGAAATTATTAAGAAATTAAAATATGGGGCTGGAGAGAGGCTCAGAGGTTAAGAGCACTGGCTGTTCTTCCAGAGGGCCTGAGTTTAATTCCTAGCACCCACATGGTGGTTCAGAACCTATAGTGGCATCTGATGCCCTCATCTGGTATAAAGGAATACATGCAGACAAGAGTACTCATATACTTAAATAAATCTTAGCTGGGTGTGGTGGCGCACACCTTTAATCCCCGCAGACGCAGTCAGATCTCTTTGAGTTTGAGGCCAGCCTATAAAGTGAGTTTGAACTCTACAAAGTGAGTCCCAGGACAGCCAGAGCTGTTACACAGAGAAACCTTGTCTTGGGGAAAAAAAAAAAATTGTTTTAAAAGGAAATTAAAATATAGCCAACATAATGGGAGAAAAAATTGCAAGCCCTATAGAGGACTTCTATGCAGAACACTTCAAAGGGAATCAAAAGACAACTAAAAGTAGGCAAATTATCTAAATAAACATTTCTCCAAAGATGTAGAAATGGCCAGGAAATACATAAAAGCTGTTTAACTTTCTCAATCACTAGGGAAATGTAACCCAAAGCCATAGTAAGATAGGATATCTATAATTAAGAATACTGTAACCACACCCTTGATGAGGAATAACAAGATTAGTGGTGGTGGAGACACTGGGAACCCCATATACTGCTGGTGGGAAATAGAAAATAATATAGCTGGAAACTAATTTGTCAATTCCTTAGAATGTAAATATACTTATCATATAGCCGAGCAACTCCACTCTTAGTATGAAATGAAACTTTATGGGCACTCAAACTTCTAATGTTAATCACATCAGTTTTATTCCTAACAGCAAAAGTAGGTACACTCCAATGTTTCTCTGATGAGTATGCTCATGGAAGAGAATATTGAACAACAAAAAGAAACTATCAGGGTGGGGTATGCTCAGTGCAGCCTGAGACTCTCAAGGGCCTTGGTCACTGCGGGTGGGGTGGGGAATGGGGGACCCAAACAGTAACAAAAACAAAACCACAAAATTGATGCTTACTACACCATGGATAAATTTTGAAAGCACTATGGAAAGTGAAAGGAGCCAGACAATTAAAAAAAAAAGTCACAAGTGGAATGATTTTATTTATGTGACAAATCCAAAACAAACAAAAACACACTGTGACTTAGGGAGCCTGGGCACTGAGGAAGAGTAGGAAGTGATTATTTGTGAGTACAGGTTTCTTTATAGGATGATGAAACTGTTTTATAATGAGATAGTGGTGACAACAACACAATGTAAGTAAATGAAAAACCAGGAATCCTGTATTTTGAACAGGTAGATTGTGTGGTGTGTGATTATGGCCTGGGGGAAGAGATGGCAAAGCAGGGCTCTTCTCTGCACCCAGACTGTTGGCAAACTTGCTGCTCTCCTATATCTGGCTACTGAGTGTTGGGATTACAGACACATGCTACTAACTCTGGTGAAATTTACAGTGAGTTAATATTTCAAATGGCATGTTATACATGGCCGAAAGCTTATTAGCACTGTGCTCTTGAGTGCTTGGGGTAAAAATACATCAATGTAGTTTTGTTGAAATATAAACAGGCACAACTTTTTGAAGAGCAACTTGGCAATAATGTTCAAATATAAACATTTTAAGCAATTTTATTTATTTTCTCACAACTTTAAAAAACCTTTTTAAAAGACAGGCTCTCATGTAGCCTAGACTGCCTGAACTCAAGCTTGCTGTAAACTGAGCCTGGCTGGCCCTGGCCTCCTGCTCCTCCTGCTTCTACCTAGTAAGGGCTAGGACTATAGGTGTGCCAATATGCACACCCACAGCTAGCAGTTGCACTTATTTCAATATAGTTTGATCATGTACTTGTGCACACACACAAAAAATAGCTCTGAACGATCACTAGGACACTTATGGTTCATCTCCATTGCCAGTTTAACTGGATCTGAAGGTGCCTAGGAAACACACCTCAGGGCATGTTCACAGGTTTCCAGAGAGGTGTAACGGAGGGAAGATCCACCCTGACAGTGGGTGGCACCACACATGGATTGGGGTCCTGGACTGAATAAAAGGAGAAAGAGGCCAGCTGAGTCCCAGCACTCGTCTCTCTGCCCTGACATGGTTGGAGTGTGACCAGACATCTCACACTATTACCATATCCCTTCAAACCATTATCCAAAATAAATCCTTCCTTCCTTAAATCACTTATTACAGTTATAATAAAAGTAACTGAGACACCACAAGTTTGGAAACATTTAGATATGCTTATAATGATGTGGTCCAGAAATCTGAGCACTGTATTCAGATATGCTTGCGTGGATAATGTTTACTGCCTTCAATATTTATAAACGTATTGGCACTTTATGCTTTAAGTAGTTGGAAATAAAGACTAGGAACAGGGACGGGAGAAGGAGAGGGTTACACAATAAACATACACCCAGACTCAGTGGCTCTGGGATGTGCTAACTGCAGCAGGAGCAATGTGTTCTGAGCAGTAATGGCTCCATCTTTTTCCTCTCTTCCTCCTCCTTGTACACTTTCTGGGAACTTAACATAGGGGCTTGCACATATTTTTTTTTCCCATTTTTAATTCAATTATCTAGCTAGTATTAAGTGATAAGGATTAACAAGAAGATAATAAATGAGTTTTGAAAACAACTTAGCTACAGAGTGAGTTCCGAGATACTCAAGGCAACACAGGCAAACCCTGTCTCAAAAACCAAACCAAAACAACAACAAAAGACCAACCTAGAACATATCTAAAATTTCACAATTAAACTCCAGAACCGAATAGCCTGAAGTGTTTAACTTAAAACAATTTTTATCTGCATGAAAATTATCATCACCACAGAGAATGATTTGCTACAATATTTTTTTGGGGATAGGGGAAGTTGAGACAAGGTCTGATCATGTAAACTAGCTGTCCTAAAACTTGCTATATAAAGGACCAGGCTAACCTCTGGTCTTGAACTCATAGATCCATCTGCGTTTACTTCCTCTGCTGGGATTAAAAACGTGTACCACTACACTCAGCCACTATCTAATATTTCATACATTATTTGGTAAAAGAGGGATGATGATTGGTAAATCCTGACTGGGGAACTGGCATCTGCCTTACTTCCGTAAGATGGAAAAGTCAACACATTAGTCCAAAGCTGAAGTTTCCAAAAGAACCTGAGAGCAAGTTTGGATCTTAGATTTGGGGAGCTATACTATTCTGCAACTTTTAGATTGGTTACTTAATATGCCTACAGGCAATACAGTTTACATTTTACATTAAGAAAAATCTGCTTTCCTTTTGAAAATTGGAGATTTAAGCAAAGTGGGCCTATGTGGCCAACTGAAAGCAAATCCTTAGGTACTCTGGGCTTCCAGGACCAGGAACACTGTATACGTGCTGTTGCCTTGTCTCTACAGGGGAGAGTGCAATGTGTGATCTGACTGTAGAGTCTCACCTACTACATAGTTATGGTGATGTGGTAGCCTCCAAAGGCTCATGAATGCTTGGACCCCAGTTGGTGGAACTGCTTGGGAAGGATTAGAAGGTGGGGCCTTGTTGGAGGAGGTGTGTCACTAGGAATGGGTTTAGAGGTTTCAAAAGCCCAGGCCACTCCCAGTTAGCTATCTCTCTATTCTTTGTGATTGTTGTCTTACCATGTAAGTACCCAGCTACTATAGTGTCACCCCCATCTCCCAATCATGACGGTCATGGACTAACCCTTTGAAACTATAAGCAAGTCCCCAACAAACACTTTCTTCTAGAAGTTGCTTTGGTCATGGTGTCTCTTCACAGCAATAGAAAAGTAATTGAGACAGATGAATTGGTGTTATTGTTTTGTGTGCATGTTCACGTGTATGTAGGTATATGTGGGTGAGAGTTTGTGGAGGTCAGAGGACTATCCTGGGTGGTGGTCTTCAGATGCTGCCTGCCTGGATTTTTTCCCCTCTTTTTATTTAAAATTTATTTCTTTATAAATTTATTAAAATTTTTTTATTTTTACACACCAACCATAGTTTCCCCTCCCATCCCTTCTTCTGCTCCCCACCCCACCCCCCATCCACTCCTCAGAAAGGGTAAGGCCTCCCATGGGGAGTCAGCAAAGCCTGGTACATTCAGTTGAGGCAGGACCAAGCCCCTCCCGACTGCATCAAGGCTGAGCAAGGTGGTCCACCACAGAGAATAGGCTCCAGAAAGCCAGCTCGTACACCAGGGACAGGTCCTGATTCCACTGCCAGGGGCCCCTCAACAGACCCAGCCACACAACTGTCTCCACATGCAGAGGGCCTAGTCCGGTCCCATGCAGGCTCCACAGCTGTCTGCCTGGATTATGGAGGTAAGATGGTTTACTGGCCTGGAACTCACCAAGTTAGTCCCAGGGACCCACCTATCTCTCTGCCTCTCCAGGGCTGGGATTACAAATACAGACCACCAGACCTGGTTTGTTGTTGTTGTTTGTTTTTTTGAGATAGGCTCTCAATGTTTTGAACTAGTTGGTTTAGAATTCTCTACACAGACCAGGGTGGCCTCAAACTCACAGATATCTGCTGCTTCTGCCTGTCTAGTGATGGGATTAAAAGCATGTGCCACCACGCTCAACTCACCTGGCTTTATTTCACAGGGGTTTTGGGAAACAGATCCATGTCCTCAAGTACTTTATTGATTGAACTATTTCCCCATCCTTGTTTTTGAAACAAGGTCTCACTGTAGCCCAGGCTAGCCTCAAATTCACAATCTTCCCATCTCAGTCTTGAGTGCTAAAATGATAGATGTGGGCTACCACATCTAGCAACTACTAGTATATTGTCTTAATAATGAATAAATTACATTTTGTCTAGACTTTCTATCAAATCTCAAGTCATAGGGATTGTTAGAAACAGTCTCTAGAGTGCAATGTTCTTTTCAAGTATTCACTATCAGTGTGAGAGGTAACACTGATGGAACGAAGACTTTTGAAAAGTGATGGACAGCTCTTTGGGGTCAGCATCAAGTCTCTTTCTTTCAAAACCCCCCAAGTATGCCACACACCAGTATTTATATGAAGACAGAATAAAATGTTTATTGAATAGACTGAAAACTAACCATGGATTTTTAAAAAATGGGTAAAAGGATTTCCTAAGTTTATAAAAATGACACACCGTTAAAGACGAGCCCAACTGAAAGCATAGCACTACTTCTATTTAATGCACAGGCACCAAGCTCTTTGCCTCCAAAGCCATTTTTCTTTCAAATGAAAGTCTTAGATCATACTATTGCTCTGGCTATTGATCTTGAAAGGGGAATTTTTTTTTTTAAGAAAGTAAATTTACAGAAAAAAACTAAAATTAGAGTTAAAACTATTTCTTCAAATAGACACAAACAAGCTTACTAAAAAACTGATCATGAAATTTAAATTCTAAAATTACTGTGATTATATAAGCATTATGTAAGTAATTACACAAAATTATTATGAGTTGGGTTAGAGAGATGGCTCAGCAGTTAAGATAGCTGGCTACTTTTCCAGAAGACCTGGGTTCAATTCCCAGCACCCACATGGAGGCTTACAACTATCTGTAATTCCAGCCCCTTGGAACCCACTTGTGGCCTCTGTGGGCACTACACACATACATTGCACAGACATGCATCTAGTCAAATACTCATACACATGAAATAAAAATAAATATAAACCACCCTCTAAATTATTGAGTATGTAAAAGCATTTAGTGAAAGTTATTCATAAACTCAAAAACATAAATTTCTATTTTACCATTTCTGCTTTGTGTAAATCCTAAAACAAGTTAGTATTGCTTCATTTACTATAGCAACTCAACCAGATGATAGTATGATTCTATTTACTATCAATTATAGGTATACTGTATACTAGTAGAAACAAAACTTTTTTGAGATAGGGTCTCATGTAGCCCAGGCTGGCCTTAGACTCACTATGTAGCTCAGGCTACCCTTGCACTCCTGATCATCTGTCTGCCCCTGCTTACCGAAGGCCAGCATTGTAAGTATGTACCATCACGGTCAGGTTTGCAGTATACAAAGTCTGAAGTAGAATTCATTACAGAAAATAATGCTGCGGCCTTTCTGACTACATCAAATTGAACAACAAAAAAGGCAGAATTAGTTAAATCTGGTGATGAACAGAACTTACATAAGTTGGTGTTTCCAAGCTGTCTGTGTTGACCAGCACTGGAGGAGGATTTGCCTGTAAAGAAAGTTGTAAAGTGTTAGTGTAACAAGGAAACCAACAAGCTCCATTATCATGTTCCAAGTAATAACAGCTTAACACAGACTGGCTGTTAATCTTCTTTTTTTTTTTTTTTTTTTTTTTGAGGCAGGGTATGGCTCTGTAGCACAGTCTGGGTTTGAACTTGTGATACTTCTGATGCAGCCTCCCAGGTGCTGGATTTTACTGGCTTACTATTTCTAAAGTTATTATGCTATTTGAGCTTTCTATATATTAAACAACGCATTCAGGTGAGACATATTAAACAATACAGCCAAGTGAGGGAAAATGAGATCTAAACAGCTGTAACTAGGTTTGCTATTGTTTCCCTTTTTCTATTTTCTTGTGTTTACGTACATGTTGTATATGTGTGACCCATGTGTTAACACGTACACGTGGAGACCTGAAGTTAATGTCTGGATCATCCTCCACTGCTATTCCACCTCATTCTTCAAGGCTCGTTCTCTTACGGACCCAAGACTCTATTTCTACTCTTGCATGGCAAGTACTTTAACCATAAGTCGTCTCTACAGCCCCCAGTCTCTATTTCTGTGAAAACAGGTTCAAATTTAAGATCTGAAGAGAAGCCCACCACAGTCTTCTCTAACCCGAGTAGCATTCTTTAGGAAAACAAACCAAACTCCTTTGCGAGGAAACCCAGTTATTTATTTCCAAGGATCCCACGAACATTCCAATCATTTTACCAATCTAGGAAAAAAATTCTGCCAATAATGAATTATTTGAATGTTGAAAAAAAGAGTCCCCTCAAACACACACAAAACTAGCTGCCACACAGAGAAATCAGTCACAAGTTAGGAGAAACAGACTATTTCTCCATGTAAAGACCTAGATTATTTTGGTTTTTGCTGGTTTTCTAGACCATCCACAAAATAATGTGTTACAGCATGCAGAACACTGAGCATCTAGTAACTCTGAAAGGAAAAAGAAAAACAACCTGGTTTCTTGTTAAGTTCAAGTTCTTTTCTACACAGATGATACTAAGGAACAAAATCAATTATCAAATGAAAAACATACCAGAAATGATAAATTCTTCTCAATATTATTTTTTCAAAATGTTTTAAGATTTCTTTGTAAGAGTGCTAAATCAAACACTAATATAAAGGATTACTGTCCTTTAAACAAACTTTCAGAGAGAGATATTTATATGGTAACATTAATTCTTGAAAGAAGTACACAACAGCCAGGCGGCAGTGGGGAACACCTTTAATCCCAGCACTAAGGAGGCAGAGACAGGGGAATCTCTGTGAGTTTGAGGCCAGCCTGGACTACAGAGTATCAGCACAGCCAGGCTACAGAGAAACCTGTTTAAAAAAAAAAAAAAATTACATAGCAAAGTTGTATAAAAAGTACATTGTAACACAAAACAGTTTTCTTCTAAATATACAAACTGGCTTTTTATTTATGTACTTAAATTTAAATTTTTTGTTGTTTTGAGGCAGAGTCTCATAGTATAGCCCAAGATCTGGAATTCTTTATGTAGCCCAGGCTGGCCTTAAACTCACAGCAATGCTCCTGCCTCAGCCTTCCAAATGCTAAGATCACAAGCATAAACTACCATGTCCAACTTTGTGTAGGTTACTTTAAAATGTGAATATGTAAGCCAGTAGGGAGACACATGCTTGCAATCCCCCACAAGGCTGAGGTGGAGAATCTCAAGTTCATGAACAGCTTGAGTTACAAACCGAATTCAAATGATACATTACTGTCAGTCAACTACTTATCCCAACGATCATATCATATGATAAAATGGGTAAGCATAACAATTTCAGTTTGGGCTACATGTATAAGAGGAGTAGTTTAAAATAAACTGGTAGCATTTAATTATCTACAAAGACAACATGAACTCCTCCTACGTGTTCAACCCTATTAAAGTAGTCTATCGATGATTTAGTGACATCAAACATGATAAACTACTACTAAGCAAAACTTAGAGACATCTGGGATTTTACAGACAGTTGAAATGACTCCTTTCTTTCTTTCTTCCTTTCTTCCTTTCTTCCTTCCTTCCTTCCTTCCTTCCTTCCTTCCTTCCTTCCTTCCTTCCTTTCTCTCTCTCTCTCTCTTTCTTTTTTTTTTTTAAAGATTTATTTATTTATTATGTATAGTGGTCTACCTGCATGTATGCCTGCAGACCAGAAGAGGGCATCAGATCTCATTACAGATGGTTGTGAGCCACCATGTGGTTGCTGGGAATTGAACTCAGGACCTCTGGAAGAGCAGCCAGTGCTCTTAACCGCTGAGCCATCCCCAGCCCATGACTCATTTCTTATTGGCAAAATGATATTGGTAATCTTTACCTTACTCACGGTAGAGCTTCACTGTATTCTGCCTAAGTAATTTTAGAGGAGAAGAAAGAAAAGGCTATTTAAAGTTTAAAATTATATTCTTCAACCACTGTGAAAGGAAGTCATTTGGTTCCCTCTACTCATCTGTATCAATCATGCAATGGGTAGGTATTTACGGAAACCTAATTTCCATAATTTATTAATATATTAACCATAATTATTAAAATGTTTCCGTCAGAACCAATTAGTCATCATTGTAGATGCTTTGTTTTTTATTCTAGTGATTTATAATACTGAGAGATGTATATAAAACAATACAATCTTCTATTTACTTAAAATTTAAACAATGCAGAATAAGTTGTCTATAGATATAGGTAAAATTTAGAGTGACCATACCTAAAGGGAAACCTTAAGAAACATGAAACTGGACAAAAAATCATGAATATTCACATTAAGAATTAAAAATTTAAATCAAACTAGCAGCTGGTAGATCTATCATGACAGAAGAAACCCTAGCAATTTAAAATACGTTGTAACAGAGAGTCAGAGACTTGGAACATTCAGCATTAAATAAGATGTCTCCATCGAATCTCTCCCTTCAGGGCTCAGAGAATCCCACAGAAGAGCAGGCAGAAAGAGTGTAAGAGCCTGAGGAGATGGAGAACACCATGAACAAGACCCTCTGAATCACCATGATCAAGCTGACATGGACTCAGAGGCTGAGACAGCCTGCACCAGCATGCACGGGCCTCCCTGTATACATTCTGGCTTCCAGGGCAGTGTTTTGCTGGGATTTCAGAGTGGGTGAAGGAGTGGGGCTGACTCTTCTGCCTTCTTTTGGGCTCTTTTCCTTTTTTTTCCCCCCCCTTGGCCAATTCTAATGAGTTAGTTTTTGTTTGATCATATTATATTTTATCATTAAACACATAATTATAAAAAAGAAAAATATCATAAAAGGTCATTGGAAATAGGAGGTTACAGACATAATGCTCAAGTAGCAAAATGGCCTGATTACCTCAAGTTTAGGCACCTAACATAACAGTAAAATATCCAAGTGATATCAGAAAGTAGGAAATGAAAACATCCATGGATATATAAATTATCTACCAATTTAAAATTTTCTCTCAAGATATAGACATGGTATTTGTTGAGATAGTATTTTATATTTCTTCAATTTATAGTAACAGGAATGAATGGAGGAACACAATTTCCGTGGACATTGAAGATATAAACACAGTACAGATAGATACAATCTCATAGCACCAAACTTAAAGCTACGCTACCAGCAAAAATAAAGGACAGGCCACTTCTGACAGAAGGCAGAAAGCGTAGCTACAGAAAATAAACTAGTTTTACACAGTTGCACTAAACACCTAAAGTAAATTTCACACAGATTCTTTTGAGTGCTTAGTGCTTCCCTGTAAGCAAGGTCACTCATTCCAAGTTACCTCTTGTCCCATTAAGTTTTTCAAGGTCTTATGTTGGCCAGAGTAGCCCCTGCTTTCTGTTTTCTTATTATCTTAGGTGGGAAAAGAAAAACTCACTTCCTACATCTCACTCCAAAAGACACTTTATGTCAAGACCTGGTCCAAGATCTCTATCTCATAGTTATTCTGTGATATTTGACTATAAGTAATCCAAATGAATATTCAAACTTTTTATCCAAGAGGACTATATGAGAAGTAATATAAAGGAAACATGTAATGAACAGTAGAAAGTTACACACATGCTTATCTATTATTGTTTATTAACAAATATAGCATCGTATGTGTTTTCACTTGGACAAGAAAGCCCTATAAATCACTTAGAGGCTAGGGGAAGGGGTAGTACAAAGACAGAGATATTTCAGAAAACCAAACGGACAAGCCAGTAACAAATCGGACCTGTTAATAGCAACAGTTAAAGAGAGTTAGTTCATTTTACTGATCTATTTCATCACCAACAAAGTATCTGGTAGTGATTGCTGCTATACCAAATTACAAAAATTCAGACAGAACTCCTAATTGATTAATAATGATGATGCACAGTAAGAGAAGTTACAAAGTGGACGTAGTTAAGTACAAGTATTAACAACTAGAGGATCTAGGTAAAAAGATGAAACATCTTTGTACCATTTTGCAACTTTATAAACCTAAGTGATTTGAAAATACAAACCAATATAAAAACAAAAATCTAGAAAGCAATAGAATAAAGGAACTTCAGTCAAGTGTCAGTATACAATTACAAAAAAATTAATCCAGATAATCGCATAGATGCTATTTTATTTAAGATTACTCATAAAATGAAAACATATCCGGTCAGACAATACTACTTATACAATAATTTAAGACTCAATACTCTCTTGTATTGCAAAATCTGAAAGGTTCAGAGGTCATTATACCTCTAAGGTAATGACTCTCATTCAATAATGAAATTAACTGCTAACTTTTCTCCTGTAGAGTTATAGGTTCTTCCAGGAAGTCAATTATAATATTACTATATTTTTAAGTCCCCCTGATCCACAGGGCATATCTCTCAAGATGTTGCACAAGTATTTGAAATAATCGGGTAGTAGTACTGTACTGTGTGTGTGTGTGTGTGTGTGTGTGTGCATACCCACGATAAGGTTTAATTTATAAATTAACAGAAATTTATAAATTTATAAATTTATAAATTAGTCACAGAAATAGATTAACAATAATTAGTAATAAAACAAGTTACAACATTATCTTATAATAAAAGTTATTTAAAGTTTATGAGTCAATGGCTTCTAGAATTTTCTACTTAAGCCAAATCTCAGATGGGGAAGGATATTAACACATATGATTGGAACAATTACAACAACAACAAAAAAGAATGAAACCAACTTATTGTGAAGTGTGTGTTTGAGTATCAAAAGAGCTCCTCCACCAAGCACACCTCAAGCATGGAAGGGGAAAGAGGGAAGAGAGTGAGAGGGGAGTGGAGGGTGAGGGAGGGATTGAGGGGGAGGGAGGAGAGAAAGAACAAGATCATCCAAGAGTGCACTAGGACAAAAGCATTTTGTCCAGACTTTAATCACAGAATAGTGCTTCAGGCTGACATGAACAAGTCTAAAGCATCCACTGAGTGTAGAACACACCTCTGGATTATAAAGCTAGAATCATGAAGACGAGTGGCTGCATCCCTAGCAGAAAGAGTCATACATCATCACATGCTTGATTTTCAAGTGGGAAAACTAGAGCTCTGAAAAATTGAGCAATTTCTTCCACTATCACGTCTAGAAACGAGTGTGACAAAATAGTGGTGGGTTTAGTTCAGACTACTAAGTTCATGACGTTTCATTAATTTTAGGGAGCCATTCAATGTATCTTGCCCTGTACCATTTGTAGTCAGCTTAAATGAAGTTCAAATGATAGGATCAATATAAAAGCACTCTGTAAAAAGGAAAAACAATATAAGGTGTTTTTGTTTTTTGTGTTTTCTGGCCTGTGTGGAACTTACTATGTAGACCAGGCTGGTTTTGAGCTCACAGGGATCTGCCTAACTCTGCCTCCTCCTCTGCTTTAATGGTAGTATTCAAGGAATACTGTCTGACAGTCTTAAAATCGTGTCTGACAGTCTTAAAAAATTATCCATCTATGTACCTTTCTTTCTTTGGGGGTTATTTGCCTGATCCTCAAACTTACTGGGAATGTGGTGGTGTAATCTCTCCCTTACAGATAAGGGGAGTATAGCATTTAGAAAGTGTAACCTGTTTGTGTTACAAAGACAGGACTAAACCCCAAACCTTTTACCTTCCGCTTCTGTGCTGAACAGTTTTATGTCACTATGACACAAATGAGTCATCTGCGAGGAAGGAACATCATTAAGAAAATGCCTCCGTAAGATGGAGCTGCAGGAATCCCTGTACGGCATTTTCTTAATTAGTGATTGATGCAAGGGTCTAGGGCCATCCCTGGGCTGGTGGTCCTGGGTTCTATAAGAACACAGGACGAGAAAGCCACAGGCAGCAAGCCAGTAAGCAGCACCCCTCCATGGCCTCTGCATCCCTTTAACTGCCTCCAGGTTCCTGCCCTGACTTCTTTCAGGGATGGACCATGATGTGGATGTGTAAGCCAAATAAACCCTTTCCTTCCCAACTTGCCTTTGGTTATGGTGTTAATCACAGTAATAGCCCTGACTTCTATTTCTTTACATCCTGATTCCTCTAAAAATAAAGTACAATTTAAAAGGTCAAGCCTGAGTTCCAAATTCTTTTAAAGATTTATTTTTTTATACTACATTTTTAAAGTACCTAAATTTTTCATACAATATATTTTGATCATATTCTTTCCCCTCCCCAAGTTCTTCCAGATCCTCCTCACCTTCCTACCTACCCAACTCCATGTGTTTTTCCCTTTCTCTCAAAATAAACAAAACAGAACAGAATTAAAAACAAAACAAAAACCCAACAATCCCAGAAAGCAAAATAAAGACCCAAAAGACAAAAAAAACCAAACAAACAAACAAAAACCAAATCAAACAAACAAACAAACAAACAAACAAAAAACACCAAACCATAACAACAAAAATCAATGGAGACCATTTTGTGTTAGTTAACTACTTCTGAGCATGGGACCTACCCTGGAGCGTGGTTAACATATCCAGTGTCACTACACTGGAGAAAACTCATTTTCTCTCTCCCAGCAGGTCTCAACTGCAAACAGCTTCTTGGTTAGGGGTGGGACCCCATGTCTACTTACTTCCCCTTCTCTCTGCTGGGATTCCGTCTGACTTGAATTTGTACAAGATCTCACAGTCTCTGAATTCCTATGTGCAGCAGCCCTACTGTGTCTAGAAGACTGTCCTAGTCATCCATCATGTCTAGCTTTCACAATTTTCTGCCTCTTCTTCGGCACTGATCCCTGAGCCTCAAGGGGAGGAGGGTTGGATGAAGACATCCCATTGAGGGCTGAGTGCTTCACGGTCTCTCACTGTCTGCACACTGTCCAGTTGTGGTTCTTTGTGCTAAATCTCATTTGCAAGTCTCTGATGAAGGTTAAACAATGAAGATTTAATTTGCTTTTTTAAAGTGTGCATATTTGTGAATCAGGTGCCTGTAGAGGCTAAAGAAAGTGTCAGACCCCCTAGAGCTGGAGTTAAAGAAGGTTGTGAGTCACCTGACCTCAGTGCTGGGAACTGAACTTGGGTCTTCTATAAGAGTAGTACCTGCTTTTAACTGTTGAGCCAGCTTTTCAGCCCAAGTTACACATCCCTTAAAAGAATATGTTTCACAATTTATCTGGGAACAAATATTTAAGTTCTACTAATTTTACAATAAACATGTTATACTTAATAATGGGGACAATTACTTATCTTGAAAAATGAGACAATCCCATCATCTTTTCTCATAGTATAGAGCATGTATCACCACCATCACCTAAGGATATCAATAGTGGTTATAACTGAGGATATGCCTTTTCTTATACGTGCAGCATCACTGACTTTGTTTGCTTGTGCTTTGAGACACAGTCTCTATGCAGGCCTGGCTGTCCTGGATCTCACTCTGCAGACCACATTGGCCACCAACTCACAGAGATCCACCTGCCTCTGCCTCCCCAGTGTTGGGATTTAAGGTGTGAGTCACCACACCTGGCCACTCACTGACTTTTAAATTTATTCATTTGTTCTCTCTCTCTCTCTCTCTCTCTCTCTCTCAAAAAAAAAAAAAAGTTAAGCAGATAGATAGTATGAGGGGATTATGTGCAAAGGTACTGTGCAGATAACACCTATTCTCTTTTTCACTGGGAACTGAAATCAGGACTCGACATACCTCATATATTAGTCAGGCTCCTAATCACTGCAAAACCTCTCAATCCAGAACTACTACTACTCTAGTAATGCAGATTAGCTAACAGACTTCATCACTGTAAACTATCCAGTTACACATCAGTAATTGGTTGGAATGAGTTGAAAACAAGTCAGGCTGACTTATAAACTTTTGTTTTTTTAACTACAAGCCTATGATTGTTTCAACCATTTACAGTAATAGACTGCTAAGTTAGGGACATGGAGTAAGTAAATGAAAGAAACCTGGGGGAAGACAGGCTCCCAATTAAAAACAGAGCAGAAACCTGAACAAAATTCAAGGGATTCCAGCAAACTATTTTAACATAAAAAGTAGAAGGATCGAGTAAAATAAGCTTTCAAATCTTCTTTGAAAAAAAATGTTATACTATTAGACACTTAAAAACATATATTTATCTTTACCATATTATAACAACTTTTAGATTGCTGACTGCTCATTCTTTGCAATATGAAAATAATATGTTATCTGAATTTATCTATTCAATTCATGATGGCTTCATAATGAGTAAATTCTTAATGATTTCCACAGAAGGTGAAGACTTTAAAGTCATAACATAGTATAACTCAGTCATTACAATACATACATCTCACTATACTACTGATGATTTCTCCTAGAATCTCAGTATGGCTACTTTGTCTGATTTTCAGGTTCCCCCCACAGGGTTTCTCTGTGTAACAGTCAGTCCTAGCTGTCTTGGAACTTGATTTGTAGGCCAGGCTCAAACTCACAGAGATCCACCTGCCTCTGCCTCCCAAGTGCTGGGATTAAGGCGTGCGCCTCCCCCGCCACCACCACCAGGCTGATTTTCAGTTTTTAGCCTAAGGCAAGCCCTAAAATGTGAATGACAACAACTGCTCTCATTTCCCTCTCAATGGGGCTCGTTTGAAGCTGTAATTAGACTCACACACACAATGTCTACCGACCTAGATTTATGTCACTGGTCAATTTCAGCAAACATGTCTATAAACACATGTTTTACATTATGAGCAATACTGGAAGCTCTCAAACAAAAGATCATTAATACTATACTTACTATTAATTTTACTGAGTAACTGTGTTGAAATGTCAACAAATCACTCCTTGAAACTAATAAAATTCTAAAAAATAAAAAAAAATAATCAAATTCGCTGACATCTGACTACAATTTTATTTTTTCCCTCACTGTTCCATAAGCTTTAAAAAGGTAGACTTTAGTTTGGAGCAGTCTTTACAGAAGTTACGAAGACGGTGTAAGTATCTCACACAGAGGCAAAGCATCATGGCAGACATCTTCATCCCAGCACTCAGGAGGAGGACCAGCATCAAGGCCAACAAGGACCACACAAGGGCCTGTCCTAAAACAGGAGTTTTCATGTAACTGAGATACAATCTACAACAATACATGTAAAGCATGGGATTTAACCAAATAACAAAAGGCTGAATATTTCCAAAGACAAATCTGCACTGAGAAACAGTGCCATATAAAAGAATGGATCTGGCAAAAGAGCAGGACCACCAATTGCAGAAATTAGACAAGTTTATAGAAACAAAACCATAGAACTTACTTTGAACATAGTTACAAGTACAAAGGCATGTTAACAAATCTCCAAATGTTTAATATAAGCTCAGAATGCACTTCATTTCACAGACTACCAAATAAAACGGCTAGTGTTGAATCTATCTTAAATCCCAACTAAAGTCAAAGCAAATTAATATACCTAATGAAAAAAAATACTTCAACAGTTTTAAAGGAATACAAATAAAACATTGAAAGCAAATTAAATTTTTATAAAGAAAAAAGAAACCAATAAAAACCTGTGGTGCGTTGGGCAGGACGACAGTATTCTCAGCAGGGACGGGCAGGGCAGGGGTCACAGGGACAGTGGGAGAGGAGGGAGGAACAGCTTCTGTGGGCTAAAATCATCAATGACAAAAAATCAGGAAAAAACATCAAATAAAAAAGACACAAACAGAAAGTTGTACCATAAAGGTAAATTATAGTTCTCCATATAGTAATTAATAAGTGAGAAAATTATTAAGGTATTACTTTAGTTAGTTAAGTAATGAAACTGTCCTATGGCTATTTCAGCAACAATTATGACCTCAACTTACAATATCAGTGTCTATGGTTAAGAAGATCTGTTCTTTAGAATGTACCAACAAAGACAATCAATCATGCACTATTTTATGATATGGTTGTTTTATAGACAGGTTGCAAAAATTTTTCTAGCATCCAGAAGCTATCTGATTATTTTTCCTTTTCACATTAAAAAAAAATAGCCTACCATGCAAATGTTTATGAATACACAGGAAAAGATTTAAAAAATCTCCAAAGAGAATTTGTATCATTTAAAATAATCCATACTATCAAAACTCTTGCTTCCGAGAACAGTAAATAAGCTGCCTAATGTTCCTGTGAAGTCACTACCCCAGTTACCACTGGCTCCTTTATGTGCCAGATCGACTCTGGCACAAGTGGAGGGAAAGTGCAGAGGTGTCTCGGCAATTTAAACCAATAAACTGTAATACTTTGTATACCTAGTTACTGTCTGGCTTGATTATTTTCAATAGTAGTATATAATATGCACAGAAAATATATTTTCTAACAAAATTATATTACTATAAACAAATTAACTCAAAAATACAAATAAAATATAATGTAAGAAAATATTTAAAATCAAGCAGATAGGAAGACAATGGATACTAACAGAGACTTAAAGCAAAGAAGAAAAATTAAGATGAAGCTACTTTGCTTGTCACTGATAAAATTATATTAATAACTATTGTTTATCAAATCAGTCAAGATTCATTAAAGATGTATAAAGCCATGTGTGGATGCTGCACTGGTTGAGGCATAATTCAAGGACAGCCTGAACTCATAGTAATATGTATTATTATACAATAATACTGTCTCAAAACCAAAACCAACCAATCAAACAAAAGACTAAATGAAGATTCGAACAGAAAATTTTACAGTTTTACAAGTGTGCAGTGAGAACATGAAAGGATTAGTCAGTAGGGAAATGCAAACTAAAGCTAGTGAGTTGGCGTTTTATATATACTAAGGAATGGTGTCATTCAAACAAAATGACAAAAATCAAAGTAACAAGTGGTGGCAAGGATGACCTAAAACCCTTGTGATACTGCTGTGTGTGTATAAAATGGCACAGGTTGGGGCTGGAGAGATGGCTCAACAGTTAAGAGCATTGGCTGCTCTTCCAGAGGACCCAGGTTCAATTCCCAGCACCCACATGGCAGCTCAAAACTGTTAGCTCCTGTTCCAGGGGATTCAGCATCCTCACACAGACACACATGCAGGCAGAATACCAATGCATATAAATTAAAAATAAGTAGATTATTAAAAAAATAAAATAAAATGGCACAGGTATTTGTGGAAAACAATCTAGTGGTTCTTCAAAAGCAGCCATGGAACTATGGTGTGATCTAGCAATTCTTTTTTTTTTAAAGATTTATTTATTTATTTATTCATTCATCTATCTATCTATCTATCTATCTATCTATCTATCTATCTATTTATTTATTAATTATGTATACAATCTATCTATCTATCTATCTATCTATCTATCTATCTATCTATCTATCTATCTATTTATTAATTATGTATACAATGCTCTGCCTGCATGTGTCCTTGCAGGCCAGAAGAGGGCACCAGATCTAACTGCAGGTGGTTGTGAGCCACCATGTGGTTGCTGGGAATTGAACTCAGGACCTCTGGAAGAGCAGTCAATGCTCTTAACCACTGAGCCATCTCTCCAGCCCCGCAATTCTACTTCTAAACAACTAAAGAGTGGGAAAAAAGATTCAACTACTTGTCCAAGGCAGTGTCATTCTCAAAAGTCAAAGGTGAACGAACAATTCAAGAGTACATATATACAGATAATCAACAATATGTGGAATATACCTATAATGGAGCTTACATACCTTATATATACCTTATATATACCTTATATACCTATAATTCAGCCTTACAAAAGAAACACATTCTGGCACATGATATTACATGGGTGGACCTTGAAGACTTTATGTAAGTAAAATGAACATGCCACAAATTGGTTCTACTTATACACACTTTATTATAATAATATTTTAAAGTTGACTATCACATGATATCACATTGCTAATGGATATTTAAATCCACACAAAGTTTAGATAAAGTAACTTATCAGTAAATACCTATATTAAAAACTGCCTCAAGTCTGACTTAGTAGTTTAATGTAGTCTTAAGGAACAATTTAAAAAGGAAATATAACACTTCTGAGATATTCTCTGGAGAAGAGTTTATAACTGGGGAATTGTGGAATATTATAAATATCCTAAGGTATCCCAAGTAGTGCTAACCATTAACATCAAACGTTGTGAGCAATTAATCTATAATAGCTTATAAATCAGATGGAATACTGCTTATAATATTAAAAGAGAAGGAAACATAGAAAGAAAGGTTTGAAACGTTAACAAATGAAGTCAGGATCATGACTGTTTCCCCTCTTGCTTTTATTTTGAATTTGATTTCTCCAATTGTTCACAATAAATACATAGACATTATAAATACAGGGTGAGGGAGGAAGATTGGTGCATACTAACACAAAATAAATCATCTGTCATCAGCACATTCTCTACAAGACAAACACAATGAATGTGCTCTAAAGATACTGCAAATCTCAGTAATGCTGGAAGAATTTTTTTTCCGGAGCTGAGGAATGAACCCAGGGCCTTACAAGCAAGCGCTCTACCACTGAGCTAAATCCCCAACCCCATGCTGGAAGAATATTAACACTGATAAATGAGCTTAAATTGATGGATTCTGCTACCTGAATTTCTTATTTTCCTTTCAAACAGATTTTTAGCCATTAGATTTTACGGTGAAAAAAAAAATCAATCTCCCCTCCCCCCTGAAGAAGTAATTCTTAAAATGAGGGATGACATTTGCGTAATATTGTGAATATACTTAATGTCACTGAGTTCTACACTTAAAAGGCTAAAATGAGGGGCTGGAGCGATGGCTAAGAGGTTAAAAGCATTGACTTGTCTCAGTTACCCATATGAGTGACCTGGTTCCGGGGCTCTGATGGCATCTGCCGTGAACAGCAGCCGCACTGACGTACACCAGGCCAACCCCAGACATGAAAAGAATGTGTTTAAGAGGCTGAAGTCCAAACTGTGTGCTGTCACTTTACCACTGGGGAAGAAAGCACGCCGAATGACGAGGGCATGGCTTTGACTTGAAGCTTCAGTCACTATTTCTACATTGTTGCTATAGAAAAGACTTCTGTATTTGAAGGTTAGAATTAAAAACTTAAATGGTAGGCAACCAATTTTCACTCAAATACTCACACGACCTTTAAAATGATTTATGACAAAGCACAGAGGAAGAATGGTTTTGAAAGAATTGTTGCTAGATCACTTGGATGTACATGAATAAGTGAATACAGATTCCTAGTTTCAACCATAGAGAGAAGCAACCCAAACCCTCTAGAAGGCAATATGGCAAGACACCACTGCCTTTGTAGAGAAGGCTACTTACTGAACAGAGACGTATACACTGCTCGAACCAAAGCAGGGTAAGGAGATGCTATCAGCTGTGAGCAAGGAATGGTGGGAATGAGCAATGTGCCACAGGGCGTGGTAGCTGGAACAGGGTGAGGGTGGTGTTGATATGGGCACAGCAGCATAAAAGCCTGGCATGAGGCTCAAAGATCCCAGTGGAGTACAGAAGCAACCTGTAGATGCTTAAGCAGTGAGGAAAGGGAGAAGGATGGGAGGTGTGAAGGGAGATTTCACTCTAATAAATGAGTATAGAAAGGGCAATGGGAGCAAGGTTTCTCATGTTAGAAACAAGTAAAGCTGTAAATTATGAAAACAGAGCAAAATGAGGATGGACCTATGTTGTTAGACCAGATCTGGAAGTACTGGTATAAACATAATGGTTTTTCAATACATAGAGAAACAAAACTAAATACTGGCATAAATGTATTTCCCAGATCTGCCTCACTGAGAACTACTAGGACACTTACTACCCCGAAGCCTAGACTTGTAGCTAGTACCCAGATCTTGTTCCATCCTCAAATAAGAAAACAAGAGAGGAGTCCTTACAGAAATGGCTGGCTCCAGTGCTAGGATCCAGTGAGTGTGACATCACCTGGACATGCTGCTATCTGCCCCAAAGCAAGTAAGTACTCCAAGAAAAACAGTTATCAAAGGGCCTAAAAAATATCTTGAAGGGCTGCCACCTGGGAAACACCAAGACTCAAAATAAATAATAACTGTACTAGATTAGTATTAGTATTAGAAAAATATTAGAGACTTTTTTTTTCGCTGTGATAACCATAACCAAAAGACTTAAGGAAAAAGGAATTTATTCTGGCTTATGGTTCTAGAAGGCTAGAGTCCACAATGGCAAGAAGTGGTAACATGCTGTAAGAGCAAGAGGCCGGCGGGTCTCATTATTCACCCACACACAGGAGGATTGAGAGACATCAAGTGGGATGAGGCTATCCAATCTCAAAGGCCGCCCCCCATGATGCACTTCTCCAGCAAGGCTGTACCCACCTAAGGATTCTATTATCTCCCCAAACAGCACCACTGACTGAACAAGTGCTGAAAAACTTGAGCCTATGGGAAAGACAATCTCATTCAAGCTACTAGAGTAACAGTGGCATAAAACTCAATAAATAAGATAGGAAAGTCCATATTGAATAAATACACATATGAATAAATACACATATGAATTAATAAACAAAATGCATTTCCTAGAAAAAATGCTAATTAAAAAGTGTAGAAGAAATGGTGAAATTATCAAATCATCATCTGGCAGCCATCATGTTATAATTCATTTAAGAAACAGCAATGGATGCTTAAACTTCCTCTTGCTGTTGCTAAGTGAAACTTCCATTTCATTTTACTTGACGAACATCTGAACGGGACACACACACACACACACACACACACCCCATACATAATGTATCCCCTCAAAATACTAACCTGGATAAATCCAACAGATACTATCCTAATAAAGTAATCAGAGGTAACTGTACCATCACTGGACAAACTGAAAGGAAACACTATCTCACAGGAGACAATGACAACACAATTAACTGCGTCTAATCAAACAGCCAATCCAAACCATGCAATAATACTACAAAACAACTGGTCATAGTCATCATAACTGTGGTAATTATTTCTTACAATGTTTGTTCAGTTTTTATGAGGATTTAGTAAAACTACTATAAACTGTCCATATTTTAACTTTTATTGTGTATGGGTGTTTTGGCTGAAGTATGTCTTTGTCCCACACATATGTACTGCCTGAAGAGCACAGCAGAAGGGGTCAGATCCCCTGGAAGTTACAAATAGGGGTGAGCTGCCATGTGGGTTCTGGGAATTGAACCAGTGCTCTTAACCATGGAGCCATCTCTCCAGCCTCAAGAGGACATATTTAACATATGCAATTTGATGAGTTGACACATATGAAATTTATGATCACAATGAAGCCTGTGTATATATCTACCACCTATAAGAGTTTCTCCGTTTCTTTGCTGTTTTAGTTTTGAGTTGTTAGAATACCAAAAGTATTTGACTTTTAAATGTCTCAAAATATCATAATGTAATACCCTTTTCTTATACTGGTATTAATTTCTTGGTAATGGTCTAGTACTAAGAAAGTACTACTATATTAGTAGTGCTCACTAGAGTCCTAATACTAGGGTAAGAGTAACACTTCAAATAAAACCAGGTAAAGCTACATGCTTACCTCAAATTTCAAAGCACAAGAAATATATCCACTGGTCAGCTGCTCCCTAAATCCCTTTATGACAAACTATTATTCTTTTTATATTACATTTAAACCCCACTGTATTGCTCTTTTCAGGGTCTGTTCTACAATCTATCTCCTTTGGGAAAGGATCTAAATATTGTTTCTTTAAAAAAAAAATCCCTAAAATACCCTATGACATCTTAATCTATCTTGCTGTCTATAAGACACCTGGAGTTAAGAATTCTGTGGAAGAACACATGCCCTACCTTTTCAGAAGGCAAGTACTTAACAACAAATGACCTACCAACAAATAAAATATCCAAGGTACAAATGATAAAGTAACAAAATAATCCATATAATTCACTTGAAACAAAACTACAGTCCTAAAAAAACTAATTATCTAATGAAAGTTAATGAGGAATGACAGACACTAGATCTTACAAAATAGAGTGAGGAGATAAAGTGAAGAAATGTATGAAGATGAATACATTTGAGAACATGATAAAATGCTTGGGACTCTAAATTGGAAAATGTCAAATAAAATATAATGCATATAATATATGGGTTAAATAATGAGCAAATGTAAAGAAACCATTACACTTGTGTTATTTCAGAAAAGAAAGATTAGAGAATAGCACTTTCAACTTTAAAAATCTTCTAAAACCATATAAATCAAGTAGGAAACAACAATCATTATATCACTCCTGTCCTGTACCATAGGTAAGATTAGCTCGCTAGAGGTCTGTTATTGTTTTGAAAAATCTTGGTCATGTGACTAGCAACAGTCTCAGTTGTTTGTATCCATAGCAACACCACAGAATCATTAGCCTCTGAGGCTGCCTTTGGAGACTTGTTTCCATGACAACAGGATATAATATTAACACTGTCTGAAGGAACACTGCAGAAAATTGTAAATTTTTATAAAATAATTTGACAGATCATACACATTTTCAAGTACTTTTGAAACAAACATCACACTGACAATTATCTGAAAGATGTTTAAAATGATTTAACAAAATTGTACTAATTCTCTACATAGGTTTCTATTTTATACTAATTTAAGGTCTTAATTTAGGAAACCTGTACTTAAAATGTAGATTTTATGTGATCTGTGCACATCCTCATTCATGAATACGTAGTGCTACCCCTCACTTTTAGGCATTCAGCAATACATACTACATATTGTGTTAGCCTATTTATCAAATCTCTTTCTGTTTAGAACAGCCAATGTGCTTTCTATTACATACGGAAGAATCCTAAAGGAAGAATCAAGAGGGCAAACTAGGAGACTGTGATAATATAGCTGAGAGGTGACTGGTGGCGTAACCTGATGCAGTATCAGTAAAAATGGACATGAGCAGTCACACAGAAACTGTGAATGTAGAGTTAATATGCCTTGAGGACTGATGGGAAGTAAGGAGTATTAATAATAATCTCCAGCTGGGCAGTGGTGGTGCATGCCTTTAATCCCAGCAGGCAGGTGGATCTCTGTGAGTTTGAGGCCAGCCTAGTCTATAGAGTGAGTTCCAGGACAGCCAGGGCTACACAGAGAAACCCTGTCTCAAAAAACAAACAAACAAAAAGAATAATCTCCACAGCTCGATGTGGTGGTACATGTCTTTAGTCCAAGTACTTGGGAGACAGAAGCAGAAGATCTCTGTGAGTTTGAGGCCAGTCTGGTCTACAGAGTAGTGAGTTCCAGGACAGCCAGGGCTACACAGAGAAATCCTGTCTCAACCAAATAAAACAATTTCCACAATAGCAACTAAAAATTATTTCCTAGATAATAATTAGACTTGGACATAAAAGAGCTATAGTGCTATCTAAGTATCTATTTTTCTTGCTAATTATTAAGACTTTCAGGACTGGAAGGGATTGGCTCAGTGGTTGAATGCTTGCTTAGCAAGCACAGAGCCCTGGGTTTAAAACCTAGCTTCCTAAAAATCAAGAGGTAAAACATAAAACAATCAAGAGAGGCTGTGCAGTGGTGGCGCACACCTTTGACCTCAGCACTTAGGAAGCAGAGGCAGATGGATCTCTGAGTCTGAGGACAGCTAGGGGGCTACAGAGAAACTTTGTCTCCAGGTGGTGGTGGTGGGGTGGTGAACACAAGAGATAAAACAAAAAATGATTTTCAGTATGTAAAACTGACAAGATAAATGAAACCACATTACTAAGTAGCTAATAACATGCTTCATGAAATCAGTAAAATGTACTTGGGCTAAACACGAAAGTCCAGAAAGATCTAAAAGTACACTGTATTTTCAAGGAAAATGAAATAAACAAATGAACAAATCTTTTGGTAGCAGTATTTTAAGACATAACTACCTTCTCCCACTGTTGCTGAATAAGGATCTTGAGTTTAACATGGCATAGTTGGAATTCTTAATCCAAGTTCTTTGGCCCTTTGTTTAATGATCTACTATACCACAAAGAGGCATGCTTCTGATTAAATGTCAAAGCAGCTACTTAAAAGAAAAAGAAACCAAGAACAAACTGCAAGCCTTTTGAATGTTTACAGAAGGATAAAATATAGCGAAGTACATTTATAAAAACTCCACTTGGGAATTACTGTATTCAAAAAAGGATCAATACCTGCAGGACAAAAGGTGGTTTTCATGGTTTAATATTTTTCTTATGACTCATATGCCCTTTGCCACTGTCACTGCAAACATATTACATCTTTAATATAAGCTGTATAGTTTAAAAAAACAGAAACAGTATTTCAACCAGCTGTGTGACATCCATGTAGTATCTCAGAAGCAAGTATATATAAAATCAGACATATTTTACATAAGCCACAAAGGATATCAAAATACAAATATTTTTAAAAGCTTAAAGTAGCTAAGGGAAATAGGAAAATAGATCTAGCAATTAATTCTATTGTAGAAGCATGGATGTGAGATTGTTAGTTTACACAGACAAGTTAGCTCATGAATCCATTATTTTTTAATTGCAACAATTCATAAAATTCAGTTAAGTTTTCTAATCTCTTCATTATGAAAAGATGGTATTTTATATTAGCATTCAGCTAACGACCTTTGAAAAAGGATGATTCAGTCACTAGGAATTTAAAGAAAACAGAGACTTAAAGACTGAATTGAAAGATAGGGTTACATAATTAACACAGGGAAGAAATTATCAATTAATATGCCTTTGTCTTTGATATTTTTCAGAACTAGTCAACTAAACATGTGCCATCATGGACTTCATTAACTACTAGGCTAAAATGGGCCCTTGGCGCTGCTTAGTAACCCCTTCTGCTCTGTTCTAGCCACCTTCTTTAAGTCCCCAATGCCTCCCTCCACTTACCTCTTCAGTTACACTGGCCTGCTGCTCTCTCCATAGCTTTCCACTTGTTACTTACTTTTCTTCCAAGAATGCTCTTGTTTAGACAGCTACAGTCTCAATTCCATGAACTCTTTCCATCTTTACTCAAACATCACCTTCAAATCCAACTCTCCATCAGCAATCCTATCCCCTCCCCACAAATCTTACTTTCTCTCATTTTCTTCCAGAATACCACATATTTTTGGTAATTAAACTGTTGTCTCCTATTAATGAGGTTCACAAAAGCAAAGATTTTGGTTTAGTTTTAGGTTCAGTGTCACAGGAAGCTGCTCTTCCTTCTCTTGCTCCCTTTCATGCTGTACACAGAGCAGACACTGGTTGAAGGTTCTTTCTGCATAGGTGGGTGGCTACACCCAATCAAAGTGTTCGAGGCATTCTATTTGCCAACCCTACAAACGAGTTTCAAAGTGTAAAAATGCAAAATCAAACCGAACCATACCAACCAACCAACCAAAACCCCAAACCCCAATCCAAAAACAAGAGCCTACTCCCTCCTGTCGTCGGACGACAGCGCCCTGCCTAGTGCTGGCCTGTGTGACAACAAAGGTGTCTTCCGAGTTTCATCTGTTTCCTCTTCAGACGGTCAAGTCCATGGGGTCTTCCCTCTAAACTTGTAGGTTCTCCTAATCTCAGTCTGGACTCTACTCTCATAGATCTTAAAGTGTTTCTTGCTGTTACTATCTGCTTTACCATTTTATTTCCATTTTGACCTTTCAGTTCTCGAATACACTTTTTTTTGTTATTACTGTTTTGTTTTTCCCTTCTTTTGAGACAGATCTCACTATGGAACCCTGGCTGACCTGTAATGCCCTCGGTAGATTAGCCTGATCTCAAATGAAGAGATTCCCCCGTCCCAGCCTCAGGAGTGTTGGAATTAAAGGCATGTACCACAGTGCCCACCCAGCTCTTAACACTTGTTCAACTAATCTTCTCTTACATTAGATCATCATCGTGGGTTTTGTTTTTTCTCTTGGTTGGACCCTACTAAGGTTAAAAGTCCTGTACCTAAGACATACCTATTTTCATTACTTTTTAGAAATTAAGACATGATTCTTTTTTACTCTATAATTAGATTATTTCTTCAGATTCCTTTCTTATGAGGCCATAATCTTTTGTGGAACTGCTGACAATGGTGGTAGCCATCATTGTGTTTGTGGTACTGAATGAGGATGATGGTGCTACTGAAGTTGGGAACTGACCTCCAGGCCTGGAAGGAGCTGGGAGGGTTTCGTGTGTCTTGTATAATTCTTACTGAATCTTGATCCAGATAATATTTCCATTCCTAATTTTTAAAAATAAGGAAATAAACTCAGAATAGGTCATTTTCCCCATGTGCTATGCCAAGTAAAGGGCAGGATGTAGATATAAACTCAGGCCATTATCTTCCAAAGATATCCTTAACCAGCATAGAACGCTGTCTCTTTAAATAGCCTAAGATGAAGTTCAGTTATTCTCAACTGTAATCACTAACAGCAAAGGTGATATATAGCACTCCACTGATATACCTCATATCTGTTTTCTAAAATACTCTGAAACCAATTTCAAATTTACAACCTTTAATTATAGTAGATGGCTTTACAAAGAATAATTAGACTATACAAAAATCAAGATGGGATCCATTTTATTTAAATTCCAGGTTATAATCTCTAGTTATTTTCTGAAAACTATTTTAAAAAACGTGTACTCTGTAATAATCATTATGTGTTTCAAAGCTAGACGGCTAAGCTAATGGAAGAAGTCTCACAAACTAAAACCCCAACCTCTGCCCCCCAAAACCCACCCCAAAACTGTTTAGAAATGGAAACAACTTGGGGTTTTAAAAATTACTTTAAATTATTTTAATTTTATGTTTGTGAGAGCTGTGCCTGTATGTATGTTTGTATACCACTTGCAAGCACTGTGCTGCCCAAGGAGGCAAAAATCCAGTACACTGGACACCCTGCAACTGGAGGTACACGTGGTTGTGAGCTGCCTCTTGAGTGCTGGGAATTGAACCCGGGTCCTCTCAAAGAGCAGGCAGTGCTCTTAACTGCTGAAGCATCTCTGTTAAAGATGTACGTGGTGGCAATGTCTTTTAAATACTCAGAGTTCTGTGAAGACACCTTTTAAAATCCTACTCCTGGGGTTGGAGAGATGGCTTGGCGGGGAAAACCACGTGCTGCTCCTTCCAGGCCTGGAGATCAGTTCCCAGCACCCACGTCAGGCTACTCACAACTGCAAAGTAACTCCAGCTCCATATTATCCAACAGCAAGCTTCTTCAGGCCTCCACAGCACCCTGGACACATACGGCTCACACATATTCACATTAAAAAAATTCCCTGCTCTCAAATACCATGGTCAGTTAATCTATACTTGCATAAAATCAGACCAGTGCTTTTGTTCATCAATTCCTATGTAACTGTAAAATGATTACATCAGCAGGTTTACTTAAAAGTTTCTTAAAATGATAAGTATAGGCTACATGTTCTGAACAATTATTTTTACTTTTAAAAAAATTCTAAATTTATATAACAACATTGTTGGGGATTGATAATAGAGTAAAAGATCTTTTAAAAATATGAGTTTTAATGATACAATTCTAAGTTCTTCACACATGTAGAGTATAACTCCTCACATAATTTTTCCTTTTTAAATTTCATTTAATATTATGCAAGTACTTTGCCTTCATGCAAGTTTGTGTACCAAATGTGTGTCTGGTGCCAGTGCTGTTGTTGTTGTTGCTTTTGTCTTTTGTCGCCCTCGTTATCCTGGAACTCGTTATGTAGACCAGGATGGCCTCGAACTCAGAACTCCATCTGCTTCTGCTTCCCAAGTGGCGGGATTAGGGTGCGCCACCACTACTGGCTAGCCAGCACTCTTTATTGTTGGTCCTCCCCACATTATTCCTTTGTTCTCAGAATGTTTCTAACTACTTCACAAACCCTGTGCTATAGATGTGCCGAATTTTAAGCCATAGTTGTACATAAATTTTGTGAAAATAATAATGACCAAATCATATTTAGAAGCTCCAAGCTTCCTTTCAGTCAGTGCAGGATTAAATGGAAATAAACATCTATATAGTGTCTATTTATTCAATAAATATTTATCAATGCATTGAATGTGCTGGGCTGTAGGAATAGAAGAGAAACTGCCCACCTTACAGTACCAGCTCTTACGAAGCTTACGGTTCAGCAGATGACACTGTACTGTGATAACTCTTCGGAAAGTAACACTGCTTGAAAATAAGGAGTCAAAATGAAAGCCTAATAAACCTGAAAACTCCATAGATATGTAGCTCTATCCTTTTTTCAGTAATTTATTTAAATTTATCTTTAAAACTTACTTGACTGTATTAAAGATGTAAGTATGAACTGTGTTTCTTTTAGCCTATTTGTCCTTCCCAGGACATTAGATAGAAGACATTAGATAGAAGCTGCACAGATGAAAACTTACGTAAAATAGTTCTCATTTACTTCTTCAGACTAAGCCAATCTAAATTTAAGATAGCAACTTTGTATTTTTTAATAGAATTGAATTTTCAGACCAGATTTAGGTTCACAAAAAACTGAATGTCAAGTACAGCAAGTTCTCTTGCATACCCTCAGCCCACACATGTATACAGCCTGCCCACTAGCAACACCCTGCACCGGGGTGGTCTATTTGTTACGACAGATGAACCTATACCACCCCACCATTCTCAAAGTCCAGTGTATACCGGTTTACTCTCGCTGTTGGACAGTCTATGGGTTTCCAGATGTATGATGGCATCATTTGCCATAATCACAGTCCAGTGTATGCCGGTTCACTCTTGCTGTTGGACAGTCTACGAGTTTCCAGGTGTATAATGACATTATTAGAATCACACACAATAGTTTCACTTACTGATTCTTCTCTCTAATCAAAATCCTGGGAACTACTGATTTTTACTTCTTGACGTTCCCCAAACGTCACAAGGTTGGGATAATATGTATAAAGCCTTTTCAGACCGCTTTGTTTTCTCTGACTAAGCATTTACTATTCTTCCATGTGTTCTGTGACTTAATCTTTTTACTGCTAAATACTATTCCATTGTCTGATGTGTATCAACTCACCTAATGAAGGACATCTTATTTGTCTCTAGGTTTTGACAATGATAAGCAAAATTATAAACATCTATAGATAGCTTTCCTGTGGACCTAAATTTGCAGTTAATCTGAGGAGATTCCAAGGAGTATCACTGCTATGTTGTATGGTCAATGATATAGGTTGTAAAAGCCTCTATAAATATTGTAAACAAATACTTTTTGTTTAGTATCTGAGTAAATGCACATGCGTGTGCTGTAAAAATCTTAAGACAAATGGAAATATGATGTATGTCCCTCAATATTCTTCCTGTAAAAGGGTGAACATTTTCAAATGTGAGTCATGGTCTTTTGAGTGAGGAATTAAATAGATGCTCCTGCCCAAAGAAGCATTTTATAACTAGTCAGACACTTTGTGCCCCCTTCCTCCTGGAAACAATCCTACTCTTGATCAGAGTCAGCACTTCTGAAGAAGTTTTAAAAGGCCGCCTACTTACTTTGTATACATTCCAGTTTAGTGCAAAGGCACTACAATACTAAATATAAGCAGCCTCTTAAGGATGAAGACTATCCTCCCATCCCATTGGGACCAGCTTAATAAAAAAATGTATAGATATAAGGTTGGAATCTAGGATACTCCAAGATAAAGACATCTTGGTAGGAACACTGAAGCCCGTTGCCTAGTTATAAGTCAGAAGATAAATGGATATAAATAGGTAACCATATGCCTTTGTTTGCCTAGGAAATACGTATTTGTACTTGTCCCACTTTAGTTATTAATAGTACCCTCTTTCCATCTAAAGCCTAAGAGTTACATAGTCATCCTGACTGTGAGAAAACCGAAGTTTTTTCCAGGCTCACTTCCTCCCCAGTGGGACAAATAAGAAAGGAGCTATCAGTCAGAGGAGCAGCTTAACACTAAGGCACTACACAAATGTTCATGGGGGGATTAAGACAGAATAAGACACAAATCTGCACCAGCTCTTCTGAGTACAAGTTATTGTGTCTGTTTCTTCCCTCATTCAACAATATTTGTGTTGTTGTATTTGGTATGTTGCCAACAATGCTGCAGAAGCTGAGGATTAGCATAAACATAAATGGAAAATTCCACCTATAGAAACGGACAGTCTAGTGAAGGAAACCCACTCTGGACTGCATGGGCACTTGCACTCACTCATAAGCACAGACTCCCACCCCACCCCCACACAGGTGGGAGCGTGGGGGAGAGTGAGAAGCCGATCCTAAACCCAAAGCCAATAGGATTTGCTGTTATCTTGGAAGTGAAGCAAAGGAAAAGAAGATAATCTTTTTGTCTTTATATTCTCAGCATACATAAGAATAGGAAGTAATAAGGTTAAAAACCCTTGGAGCTGAAATGTAGCTCAGCGGTAGAGCATGCTTATTAGCATGGCCCAGATGGTGTGTTTTCTTTCAGTCAAAGACCACAACAATAATAACAAAGAAGAAAATGAAGAAAACAAATGAAAAACTTAGTTAAATGAAAACAAGAAAATCAGAATAGTAATAATGAAGGAGTTATATTTTTAGTATTTCATATGCTTAACTCAAGTGAAAATACTGAGTAAAAAGGGAGCTGTAGCGACAAAGCCTAGTATACAGGAATTAGCTCTAAGCTAAAGACAGAAATCTTGATGGTAACGGCACGAGACTGGACTGGACAAGATTACTTAAAAACATACACGCACGCACGAGAATTCAAGACTAAGCAATAAGAAAAAGGAAGACATTCCAAAGGAAATTGAAGCTGGGAGAATATCAGAAGATCAGCATGTAAGAGTCAAAAGTGAAAAAAAAAATTTAAAGTAGTAATCGACAGAGTTAAATTCTTTTGCCTAGTAGGTAAAATGAAGAGTAAAAACTGACAAGTTTGATTTGATAGCATACACACATAGAGGCATTTCAGCTGTTTGTGTTAGTGAGAGGTATTTCAGCTCATGGAAATTACCTAATATACAAGAAAAGGCAACTGAGAGAGTGGAAAATGGAGTCTGCTGAGGCCTTGAATAGTCAAATGGGAGTGAGATCTAGCAGAAGAGAAGGGTGAGCTTTAGGAACACAAACAGTTCACTTACTGCAACGGGCTAAACCATAAAGGCAGATTATTTACTTAGACTGAGACTTAGAAAACAGGTACTGTAGGCTTAATGTGCAGTTTCAGAGCTGTTGTGGAGAAGGCAGAGCTGCAATTAACAAAGTACCAATGCTTCCAAGAAAGTGACAAAGGGGAAGAAGGTTAAAATTATGGAAGAATTTGAGCAAGGCAAAGAGGGATGTCTGAGTAGCAAAAGACAGTAAAAACCATTGGTCCCTGGGGTCTTAAGAGGATTAAAAAAATTACTGTAGTGGGAGTACTGAACAGTAAGCTGAAAAGAAAACATGTGAAATGCTTGCATCAGAAATTTAAGTCATATATTGAGTGGTGTTGAAAAGTCTTGAACATAATAATCATTTGAGTAGATTGTTCAAGTAACAGAAAACACAAGATCCTTGTGGATAAAGAGATCAAAAATAGAAAAGCCAAAGTTTTATGTAGATTATATAAGGATACTGGAAGCCATTAAAAATGATTATTCAAATAGTGGGCAGAACAAAGACAGTAAGTCCATAGATCAAATACTCAGCAAATCACATGACTAAGAGAGATGCAGATGCTCAGAAAGGGAGGGAAAGGAAATATTGCCCAATGACATCTGATCTTACTGATGGAAGTTTAAAAAAAATAAATGGGTTGAGATTACAAAAAGCAGTTTTTATAGTCATGAACCAAAGAAAAGGGAAAAGGTAAGTCATCCACAAAATAGTAAGAACAAGAGAAGAAAGACATAAAACTCCATCTCTTGGTCCCATGGGAACAACTTACAAGAGCAGGATGGATGGATGATGTGAGGAACCAAAAGAAACGGTTGACACCGCTTATAAAATTATTATATATGTATTAATTATTCAAAACAAAGAATAGTTCTAGTATGAAGTCTCTGAAGAAAAAAATTATAGCAAGGTAAACCAATTCACAACAAATATATCTTAATAATTAAAGAGTCCCCTTTCCCAACTCACAATGGAAACTTCTGAGGCAAAACCAAATAAATGGAGATAGCATGTAAACAACATTTTTATTACTATTGGTGAAGGTTAAAGGGTCGAGGAAATCCAGAGCACATGGGATTTGTGTGGCCTAAGAATAATATGAAGCAAAAGAAGAGAAGAGCCCTGTGGATCATTAAAAAATACCATTCTAGGTAACTGAAACAGATATTAATTCCACAAACATTTACTAAGCACCAAGAGGAGCACTTGGTATCTTGTAGGTCTTTGTAACTATTTGGTTTTCTTATCATTCAGAATACAATGACTTCCTAGAAGTTCCAAATATTCCACAGAACCTGGCACATAATCATAGTTTTAAACATGAATACTTCTAATAGATAAGCAGTTCAAATAAATTTGCAAGTAGTTTCTTTTTACTTGTAGCAGGGTGTGTTTGGGAATAAGAGTAGTGATTGAGATAATAATTAAAATTTAATTTAGTAACTCTCCAAATTGCTAAAGTATAATATAACTCAGTTAAAGAGAATTAGATTACAAGTTAAACTTCCTACCAAATCTTTAAAAAGTTCTTTTCAGACAACATCAAAACAGAAGACCCTGCTATTTACCAATCACAGTACAAAACATATTCATAGTAGTTACACAGTATATGTTCAACGAAAAATTATGAAATTTCATCAATCTACTTTGTTCCTGACAACAACATGCAAATTCTTTTGGTGCTACAAAGCTGCCAAGCCTGAGTTATCATACAAATGTACTCCGGCATCAACTCAGATGCAATCACGTCTCAACTTCTTTTTCAGTTCCACTATATTTTATCCTATAAAACAAACTCCAATAAGTCATAACTAAAGACTTGAACATATCAATTATGCAACTCATTAGACAGGTGTAGGAAAGAAAAGTGAAATGTGACTACTCCTAAGTCAGGGAAAAAACCTCTGACCTAGGAATTTTTTCTACTTCCAGGGACAAAACACAAAGGTAAAGGACAAGAGTACTATCTGTTTAGAGGTTTGCAAGAGAAACTAACTCATTCCTCAGCGTACAAACACAACAGGAACCAATGGGTGGTGGGGTGGGAGCGGGGGAATAATATTCAGTGGTGTAACAGGACTACAACCATTTTAGTGTCTAGGTTACTGTATTCTAAATTCTATATTTTCAATAGTTTTATATGCAAACTATTGGTTTTTTCATTTGTATATGTCCTAAGATGAATATCAGATATATCAATGTGTATATACATATGTATAGTAATTTACATAAATCATCAGGTATCTTTTTATTGATGATGAAAATATTATTTAATATTAATCCATAACAACCGGTAACACTAACCTTTAGTTTTTTCATCCTTTTATGATCAGAATCAAGATTAAAAACATGCTTAGAGCAGTCAGTATTCAATCTAAGAGTTAATCATTGCCTTTTAGTAAGTTTTGGCTGGAAGCAACCTCAGTGCCTACATAAAAAATGATGATGCTTCCTACTCTTGAATGTCATCTTAAGCATATGAGAAATAGGTAGAATTTCTGACTTTAAAAGTTGACATTTTACTACCAAAAACCATTATGAGAAAATTCTAGTAACCAAAACAAATAAATCAGCTTGGCAGTTATATCTGTATTTACTGTGTTGCCTCTAGTGATGGAAGAAATAATCTTTAAAGGAAATTTGTTTTTAAAGGCCCAAAAGAATGTATATGCATCTGTATGCATATTAAGAATCACTGATTTCAAAGGAAAAACCAGTTTCATTTTATTTTTAAATTAGACTATTTTTTACCCTCTTATTTTTCACTAGTTGAATATATGCTAAAATGTATTTTAAAATATTAATACTTCCTTTCATCTTTTTATACCAAACCACTAGCATTTTATTCAACTGCTTTTATTTTCTTCTCCTATATTCAATATTCATTTCCCCTTGAAGTAATTTTATGGGACTTTTTAAAAAATTAAGACTTTTCCTGTTTGCTAGCTTCTTTATAATCTGAATGTGTTAAAAATATTCCATGACTATGCAATTGTACACATTTACTAATTCCAGATTCACCTTAGACAATATATATTTATAAAATGGAAGAACTCATTAATATCTTGACTAAATCAATTTAATATAACTTTAAGATAAATATGTATAATATTAGCTAACTGTATTACATTAATCTATTCTCAAAACATTACAAATTAAAATACTTAAGCTGTCTTTTGTTTCTTTACTCTAATTTCTCCCTATGGTTCTCTACTAACATGCAAAACTAAACAAATAGGTGATTTTCTTTTGTTCAAACATCATTCTTCATAGCATTTACCACCATCTAAAAAGAAGATGAACATTATTACCCTGTACTTTAACATGTGTTAATGACTTTTCGTTTTTAGAGAGTCATCTAGCAGAACCGGAGACTGTTTTGTTTAGCATTACATAACATAGGGGAAATGTTTTTCATTTCCCCTTCTGTGCTAAAGACCTGCAGAGACGGACTAGAAACATAAAATTCCAGTGCCAAGACAACAACACAGAAGACACATTTTTAATAATAAATCTTCATGAAGACATCGTGGTAAAGCAAATATGAACATAAATATATTAAAAATAATTTCAACAAGTGGCATGTTACCTGGGTGGAGCTGGTGGCTACCGAGATGCAGTCAATAAAGCTGTGTCTTCGAGTGAAAAATGCAACTATCTGCTGCCAGCGTGAAGGCTCTGGCTCAGCCTGCAGTTCATCTGACGAGCCCTTTTTTGCCCAGTGTTTCTGCTTTGGGCCTACTGAGCCATGGCTAGAGCTAGTATTGCCTCCTCGGCTGGCGCGAGAGTACAGAAGTGTGTTGTTTCCGAAAATGTAATTCATCTCTGCAGCCCTGCAGGTGGTTGCCAAGCAGTCTTACTTCTCTACCAGCTGCTGAGTGGTGAATGATCGGTAAAAACTGCAGCTAGAATTACAGCAGCATCACTTGTAGATCAGGGAAAATAAAAACCTTGAGAAATGATGCTCATTTTCTCTGTAGTTTCTTCCTATGAACGAGCTTGTATCTTCCTTCTGTACCTGTTAGCTGTATGATGGCTGAGTTTATTTTTGCAGACAGAAAAAGACGACATAAGGTGGATTTCTTTCTCGTGATTATTTTTTCACCAGCGTCTGCAGGAACCAAAAGCTGTTCTTTTGTTAGCTGATAACTAGACGGACTGAAATCCAGGAAGTGAGGTCGATTAGCAGGTAAAGAAGGATGTTATAAACACTGGGCTACCAAGACCCTTTGGGGCTGACTGATTTAACGCATTGGGTGGAGAAAGCCCGGGTTACTAAGTTTCAATCAGTGTAGAGTAAAATCCAATGGCATCTTCACTGCTTACATAAATTATAAATATGAACTGAATTTTAAAATACAAGGTTTCTTTCTGCTAACAGCTCTCATTGTTTAAAGTAATTTCATTAAAAGAGTATCTGCTATTCACAAATTTTGACATCATAAAGGATCTTACATTATTTAGCACTGGTTTTTAAATTGTTTGAAGATACCAAGTGCTGAATTCTGAGGATCTAGTGTTAGGGAAAATATGTTTATAATACAGCACAATCATTTTATGAAGTATAATGATTTTTAATATTTTGACTACTGCGTCTACAACAGATTGATCAGCAAAATATATACATGGTCACTGGAGCTTTTATGATAAAAGAACTGTTAAGAAGGAATCTGCACTGTCTGTTTAATATATCATAATCATTAAGATTACAAGATTATGAGTTTACACAAAAGAACATCAATAATTTTTGTATTATAAAACACTGTACAAATGTACTCTGGCTCATAAATACTGCTTGATTTCTAATAAGCATTTTTTTTTTTTTTTTTTTTTTTTTTGGTTTTTGGAGACAGGGTTTCTCTGTGTAGCTTTGTGCCTTTCCTGGATCTTGCTCTGTAGACCAGGCTGGCCTCGAACTCACAGAGATCTGCCTGCCTCTGCCTCCCAAGTGCTGGGATTAAAGGCATGCGGCACCACCGCCCGGCGAGCATTTTTTAATCTATATTTTTTCTGTGTTTTTTCATCATAGCAGTTAACCTTAGAACTGACTAGTGTTTAATATACATTCTTTAAATTTTTTAAAATTTACTTTACATGTATGTGTATATGCCATGTGTATGCAAGTGACCAGGAAGGCCAGAAGAGGGCATCAGATCATCAGATCCCTTGGAGCTGGAGTGACAGGTGGTTGCAAACTGCCTGTTATGGGTGCTTGAACTCAACCCAGGTCCTTTGGAGGAGTAACACATGCTGGTAAACAATGAGCAATCTTTCTAGCCTCCATGGGATGCTAGTTAAAAAGCTCCCTAAGTAACTCTTAACACTTTCAAGTTCAGGAAGTAGATTCTGAAGCCTAACCTAAGCCATGCTATATTAGTATATGTTACAATATATGTCTACTTTTTAAAGTATATGTGAACAAAAGTGCTACTTGATAATAACTGAAGTGAATCAATTTTTAGTCCTGTATGAATACATCATAAATTCCAGGCCTAGTCATGAACATTTTTCAGATGTGGACAAAATCTTATTTTGTGCACTTCACAGCAGGAATTAAATGTAACTACTGGACACAGTATTGCAAGCCACAACCCTGAGGTCCACTGCAAATCTGGCTCAAGAAGAAAAGATGCCCATATTATCTCTTTGGTTCCTTACCTAAGACATGTCCCCCAAAGAGCTGAGAACTGTGTGGGAGTATTAGGGATAAGATACTTTACCAAAGAGATTATAGCAGAGTTTGGTGTTTCTTTCCAAGGACTAGGAAAGCAGCTTGCAATCTGTGGTTCTAAAGAGATTAATTCTATTTAAGTCCAGTAGAGGAATATAAGAAAACATTAAAAGCTGACACAGATCTAAGAATCCTCTTTGAAGGAAAGAATGAGATCTCCTGAAAAACAAAGTTTTATTATGAACAAGGTATTCAATAAAGAACTCATTAATACAGTTCATACAGAGAGTAGTCAGTTTGATCCGAAATGTGTGCCATGAGCCATATATTCTGACAAACACCAAGAGAAAAGAAAAACTAAACACAACACTGAAGTTTTGATGCAGTCTTTGATAGTGTGGATTATTATGACAAAGACACTGAATACAAATCCCAAATGCAAATCTACTTCCTCAACTTGCAAACAGTAATACAGACACAACAGCAATCCTTCAGTGTACACAGACTTATCCTAGAAAGCCAAAGCACTTGAAAGTTGAGAGATCACATCATTCCACATTTCTCAAATGCACAAGTATGCTCTAATATATAAATTTCCTATTCAAATCTATTCACTACACAATTTCCAATTTCTCAAAAAGCTTCTGTATGAAAATGTCTTGTTATCCAAATTACAAAAATTCTAGGCTCTAGATTAGGTCATCCACTGCCCAAAAGTATATGCATACAAAACAATGTATATTATCAAAATCATAATTGGTTCCACATAATTTGATTGGGATGTAGAAGACAATCAAGAGTACTTTACAAGAATCTTATTTATTCCACAAGAGAGCTGAAAGATGAACTCCACTAAAACAGAATTTAGGTTCATTACAGAAAAACCTGGGAAGCTTATTTAAAGTAGTGAATAAAAGTAATATGCAGCCTAAAACAACAAACCAAAGTAACTGCTGTCAACATCCTAGGGTATATGGAAATTAACCTTTATTATAGTTTAGTGTTTCCTTTAAAATGATTTCTTTGTATGTCTGCATGACTCTCTGGCTGCCATGTGAATGCTTATGCCGATGGAGGCCACAAGAGAGGGCTTCAGGTTCCCTAGAGCTGGAGTTAGAGGTGGTTGTGAGTCACCTGATGTGGGTGCTGGGAAACAAACTCCAGTTCTCTGGAAAAGCACCACGTGCTCCTAGCCACTTAGCAATCTCTCCAGTCCCAACTTTTTCCTTTCACACTAGAATTCTAACCTCAAACTGGAGAAAGCTTAATTTAGGAAGGTGAACTACACATAAACATAAACATCCATATGCATGTGGTGACTCCTCTTGGTTGTTAACTACAGCTGGAATTAACTAAAGCTCAAGCAAGCAGGCAACTGTGCAGGCTTATTCTTGGTTAGGTCATTTGAAGCAGGAAGAGCCAGGCTCAATCTGGGCCCCACACTCTGGCGGCAGCTCTACAAAGGACATGGAGAAGGAAGCTTTGGCTCTCTGCCTGCTTGCTCTTCTCACTCTTGCTGCCAGGTCCATTCCTTCACTGTTATTCAAGCTAATTCTTTGGGATTCTGATGGACACTTTAGACCAGCTAAGATATTCAGCTTTGTGGACCAAGCAACTATTAGATTCTTCAATTTTCTGTCAGGAGACAGCTATTGTTAGATTAGCGTAAGCATATATATATACATTCTAGCAGTTCCGTTTCTCTGGAGAACCCAGACTAGTGTGTACACACACACACACACACACACACACACACACACACACACACACACACACACACACACACACACTAGCCTTGGCTGGAGTGGAACTCATACAAATCTGCCTGCCTCTGCCTCTGCGTGCTGAGACTAAAGGTGTGTACCACTATACCCAGCAAAGTACATATTAATGATCATTATATAAAACTTAAATATCATAATAAGCTTAGGAGTGTAATATGTCTTTTAAACAGAAGTAAAGATAGTTCAAAATTATACAGAATATCAATTATTTGCATACATATTTCCAAACTTACAAATCAACCCAGAAGCCTTTATGTATAATTACAAAACAAAATATTAAGTAATCTTAGTGGACAAAGAGTGCTATTTATTTAGAAAAGTAAACACACAAAGACATAGTCATACAACTCTCATTTAAGTAAATCCCTTCTGTATGAGCACCACCTAGTGGTCAAACTGTACACAAATTACATGGTCTTAGTTTAAGGCCACCCCAACAAGAAAAGAAAAATGAAAAAAATTTTACGTGAAAAAAGTCCTTAGGGCGGCTGGAGAGACAGCTCAGTGGTTAAGCACACGTGTTGTTTTTTCAGAGAATCCACATTAGAGTTCCAGTGCTCAAATCAGACAGCT
>CABHPQ010164154.1:0-13273 GCA_902168405.1 Peromyscus aztecus
TACTTTTATATACTTCACAGTGTATGTACTTTTATATACTCCACAGTATATACACTTTTCTATACTCCACAGTGTATGTACTTTCATATACTCCACAGTGTATATACTTTTATATACTCCACAGTATATATACTTTTATATACTCTACAGTGTGTATACTTTCATATACTCCACAGTATATATACTTTTATATACTCCACAGTGTATATACTTTCATATACTCCACAGTGTATATACTTTATATATTCCACAGGTCAGTACACCTGCCCTGCTGTGCTTAGCTTATTTCACTTATGTTAGTAAGGTCATCCACTTTGTTCCAAATGTATGATTTGAAATATTTTCTCCCATTGTGGAAATGGCTGATTCCTTCATCAACCTGTTTGCCTGTTTTTGCTTTTATTACCTGTGTTTAAGGTCCTAGCTAAGAAATCATTGCCCAAGCAACATCAGGACTCCCATCTCTTTTTCGCTTGTAGTATCAGTTTCGGGTAGTGTGTTTAAGTCTTTAATCCATTTCTAATTGATTTTTATATGTGATATGAAGCAAGCAACAGTGAAGCCTGGGCTTGGTGGCTCACATGTGTAATCCTAGCTATTATAAAGTTGAGACAGGAGAATTGCCATGAATTCCAGCCTGGACCGCATAGTGAGTCCTAAGCCAGTCTGGGGTATAGTATGAGACCCTGTCGTGTCAATCTTCTTCCACGGTCGCCCAGCTCAGATATTCGTTCTGGCTGACTTTTCTCTCCTTCCGTGTTTAGCTTCCCAAGCTTCCTGTGCAGTGTCTCTCATCACAACAGAGACAGGGGACATTGGAAGTGCCAGTGTGCTTGCTTCTGGTTTTTAATTGGGGTTGACTGAGGTACAGTGCACACACTGTCAAATCACCGTCTTTATTTTACAGTTACAAATTGTCAAAAAAGCATGTCAAAAATAAGGATACAGAACTTCCCATTGTTCTAATGGCCCCTGTCTGCTCACCCTGACCAAGACAAGGATGGGATTTCTATACCTATGGCTTTCCTTTTTCCTCATGTAAATGGTCTCAGAGTGTGACTTTTGTGTTGGGCTCATTAGCATTGAATGTAGTTTATTTTCATTGTTTTTATTTATGTATGTGGGTGTTGCTTACATGTACGTGTGCCGTGTGTGTGCCTGGTGCCTATGGGGGCCAGAAGAGGATCTCCTAGAGCTAGCGTTACAGATGATTGTGAGCCACAGTGTGAGTGCTGGGAATGGAACCCGGATGCTCTTACTGCTGAGCCATCTCTACAGCCCTAGCATTGTGTTTTTGTTTTATTTTCTGTAAAGCAACTCTATTTTTGAAATAATTTAAGACTTCCAGAGATAATGCAAACATAGCTGGGTGGTGGTGGTGCACACCTTTAATCCTAGCACTTGGGAGGCAGAGGCAGGTGGATCTCTGTGAGTTCGAGGCCAGCCTGGTCTACATAGGAGTTCCAGGACAGCCAGGGCTACACAGTGAAACCCTGTCTTGAAAAAAACAAAACAAAACAAAATAAACTTAATGCAAACTTCCTGTGTATTATTTACCCAGTTTCTCCCAATGTTACATCTTACCTAACCGGAGTACAGTGATCTAAATTAGGACATTTACATGTCTCCTACCAACTAGTGTAGCTACACTTCTAACTAATGAACAGTCACATTTTGCAAAATGTCTCACTAAGGTCCATTTTCAGGCATGTGGCCCCCTGGAGACAGTTTCCCAGGCTTCACCCTTCATAATTTTGTTAACTGTGTAGGGAGTGCTGCTGATCATGCTGTACAAGCCCATCAACTGGGTTTGTATGGTATTTCTGGTAATTACATAATGTGTCTTGGGAGGAAAATCACGCAAGCAAACCTTTGCCCTTCCCATTGCATCATCTGTGGGAGGCAGGTGAGGTCGCCAGGTCTTGCTGCTGGTCACGCTGTCCTGGATGGCTTGGCCAAGGTTGTATTGGCATGTTTTTCACGGTGAAGCCGCTGTTGCACGCAACTCTAAGGAGCCTGAATTCATGGGGTTGTTGAGTGTGTGAGCAGTTTGTTCTCTTTCTTGGAACAGTCGTCGTTCTGTGAAGAAGCATAATTTGTTCACTTGCGTATAAGTTGATGGCGTTTAGTTTGCTTCTGTTTGGAGTCAAGAACTATCTGATAGGCCTTGGTGTTCTGTTAAATATAAACTATGTCTCAGAACACCAACATCAGGCAAGGCCACACGTGACCACAGTGGGTCAGGAGAAAACCCAGACAGCTTGATAATCCTGTCTCAAATGAGATACAAGTAAGTATGTTGTCTAAACCAGAATCCCAAAGCCTGCTGCTTTCTAACAATCTCCTACTTGTCAATAATGACCCCTACAATGTCCAGTCAAAGTGGCCTGCTGCCTCATAGCAGCCAAACACTTATGTGACCTCTCCCCCCATGACCTCACAGGAGCCTGAACCCTCCCATCAACCCTTTGAGACACTTGCAGCCTTGGGTGTGCTGGCAAGCAATTTTCCACGAAGCTGCTCCCTCATCTCGGGAAGACAGGGCTGGAGAGATGGTTCAGAGGTTAAGAGCACTTGCTGCTCTTGTAGAGACCCAGGTTCAGTTCCCAGCACCCATATGGTAGCCCACAGCCATTTATAACTCCAGTTCCAGGGGGTGTGGCACCCTCCTCTGAACTCCTAGGGCACCAGATGCAGCCATGCGGTGCACACAAGTACATGCATGCAAGCAAAACATCTGTGCACCTAAAATAAATGAATAAAAATAAAATTAACACCCTAGAAGACACTGACCGTCTGAGCAAGATATTCACAGAGATATTGAAAGCCTGGCTTCTTTTCTTATTTCTGTATATACTGTTTTCCACCCACACCCAATCCTTTCACTGATTTCTTAGGAATTCTTAATTTTAAAATAAACATCCTAGTAAGTGCCAAATTTTTGTCATTCCCATCTCTTACAAAGTACTAATTAACCTTTTCCCTCCAAAAATGTGTTCTGGTGATCTCTATCAGTTGATACCAAACTCTCTTATTCTGACTTTTAAAAACTGGTCAAACATAAAGTTCACCATCTGTATTAGCTCCTTTTCTCGTCAGTGGGACAAAGCACCTACCAAAGCCACTTACGAAGGAAGGGTTTATTCTGGGTCACAGTTTGGGGACAAGCCATCGTGGCAGGGAAGGCATGGTGACCGGAGCGGGAGGCAGCTGGTCCCTCTGCATCTGCAGCCAGGAAGCAGAGAAAGTGAACGCTCCTCGACCCCAACTGGTGGGATGGTGCTTCCCACCTTCAGAGCGGGTTTTCCCTCCTCCGTTAAACCTCATGGGTGACCTTGGAAGTATGTTTCCATGGTGATCTAAATGGACTCAAGTTGATAGTGCAGATAACCACCACACTGTCCTAACAGTTTAAAACCACTGTGCAGTCATGGTTGGTGGCTGGGATATTCTTCCCCAGAGCTTTCTTCATCTTATAAAACTGAAACTTTTTACCCAGCATTTTTAAATATACTTCAAATACAGTAAAAATAACTCTTTGGGAGTGTAGACTTCTGTAAGTTCTGATAGACATTGCCATGTACCTGCTACCGTGATCGGGACACAGGGCACATTCATTGCTCCCTTTTGCCCACACGTCTGTATTTACTATCCTTCCATCATGACCACAAATATAGTCTTTGTTTATTTTGGAATGTCATAGGAATACAATCATGAATTCTTTACAAAAATCTTTGTGGACTTGAATGAATGTGTATGGACATAGTGTGTGTGTACAAGTGTGTACATGTGTGCTTGTGGAGGCCAGAGGCCACTGTTGATTGTCTTGCTCTATTCCTCTTATTTTTAAAAAGTTGAGTTTTTTTTTTTTTACATTTATTGGTGTGTGGGGGTAAACGTTCATATCGCTGTGAAGGTCAGGGGACAGCTAGTGGCAGTCGATTCTCTCATTCCACCATGTGCGTTCTGGGGAATCAAACTCAGGCCATCAGTCTTGGTGACAAGCGCCATCTCACTGGCCTTTATTTTTGGAGGCAGGGTTTCTCACTGAATCTTGAGCTTGCCTAGCTGGCTAGGCTGGCTGGCTGGCCAGCCATTTCTAGTCTTTCTCCGTGTGCCCCCGCCCCTCAGTGCTGAGGTTACAGGGGTGTAACCTCTGAGTCACCCCTGAGTTTTTATATGAGTACTGGAGATTTGAATTTGGGTTCTTATGCTTGCATGGTGAGAATCTTACTGACTTAAACTGATTTAACCTCTCCCTAGCCCTGCCTTCTTTTTGAATAATAGCTGTATTGCACACTGCGAATGTTTTTCCTTGCTTATTGAACGTGTTTCTATAGATGGGAATTTAGGCCTGTTCTAGGCTCTCCTACTAACCCAATTCTCTAATGTCTGTAGATAAAGTCATCTTGGATCAATCCAACTGTTCTTTCTGAGCCAGGGTCTTCTATGTAGACTAGGCTAACCTAGAACTCACTATGTAGACCAGGCTAGCTTTGGACTAACAGTCCTCCTGCTTCTGGCCTCTCGAGTGCTGTGATTGCAGGAATATGCCTCCATGCCCAGCCCCTGTTTTCCTCTTACAAAATTTCTCAAGTATAAACTTTTACTAAATGAGCCTCACAACTGACAAGTCTCATTGACCCATTGTCACCCACATCTTATTTATTGTGGCAGTATACATAGCCCATCTGTTTGGGTGGGAGCTCCACCTCAATCCCTGGCACCCTGGCATCCCTATGCTCAAAGAGTCTGGAATGTCTGGAAGGAGTCTGGTGGAAGATCCCCCTTGGCTCCCTTCCCCAAACCCGCCCCTTCAAAGCCCGCCAAACACAGCTCCTCCCCAAGAGAGGCTCAGGACTCCCACAGGGGATATATAAGGGGCAGCCCAGAAAACAGACTCGTGGTTCTTCTGGTCGGTCTCGAGTCCCGGTCGCCTCTCTTTGGGGCCAGGGAATCGTCCTGGAGTGCTTTACCCATTAAACCTGGGCTTTCCAATTTGGTCTGATTCAGTTTGTTGCGACGGTGGAGAGGCCTTCAGGAGGACTCAAACTTATCACCATCTAGTTCAGTTTTCAAAAACCACTTTGTCCTCAAAACTCTTTGATCAAAAGTTCAGGAAGGGAGCTGGATCGATGGCTTAGCGGTTGGGAACCGCTCTTGCAGCACATTGGGCAGCTCACAACTGTCTGTCCACACATATGTGCACACATAGACATAAGTAAAAATAAAAAATAGATTGGAAAAAGGTAGCCAGGTTTTAAAAAGTGTTTTGTACTGCTACAAATGCAGCAGGGTTTTTGTTTGTTTGCTTTTTGTTTTTTAAAGAATACTCATGTTTGGGGCCAGGGAGATAGCTCAGTCAGTAAAGTGTTTGTCTTGCAAGCCTGAAGACCTATGTCTGATTCCAGAACCCATGTTAAAAAAAAAAATGTAGGTGTGGTGGTGTGTGCTCTAGGGAGGCAGAAACAGGTAGATCCCTGGGTCTCTTACCTTGCTCTGCAAGTTCTAGATCCTGTCTCAAATTCTGAGGATAGACACCTTAAGTTGTCCTTTGGTCTCCATTTCACACACGTACACAGGCACACACGTACACACTCCTCATGTTTAACACTTTCCCAAGCCTCTACAACCATGATTCCAAACATGAGTGGCCATCAAGATTACCCTGTGGCTTGTGGACTAGGCCAGGTGGCTGACTGTGGTCTGGGTGACCTGGAAGCTTCGCATTCCTGAGGCTCTCAGAAGTGACTGTAGGTGTACAGCCCCACGTGAGAGGTACTGCATACCTGAGCAACAGTCCAGAGCATAAGTGAAAACAACCAGGCTGAATATCATGACGGTCTGTTGCTAAAGACTTCAATTAAGGGTGTTCTTTTTGTGTTATCTTTCTCCTTTTGTTTTGTTTCATTTTGTCTTGCCTTTTTTGTCTTGTTTGTTTTTAAGACCAGCTCTCATGTAGCCCAAGTGTGGTTCTGAACTCCCTGTGTTGCTGAGGATGACCTTGAACTCCTGTCCTGCCTGCCTCCACCATGTTAGGGCATTCTTACCAAAATAGTCCCTTATTCACCATGAGCTCACTGAGGAGTTTTCAGCTTCGCCATTGCCATGTTTCCTTTTTAGTTCAGTGTTCAATGAGTCACAAGCTAAGGACCCGGTGTAGCTCCAGATGCCTGGTACAATTAAAGCCCTGGGTTTCATCCACCCTCAAAAACTTAAAAAATATTTCTCTCAGCATGGTGGCATACAGGCTTGTAATCTCTGGCTTTGGAGGCTGCAATAAGAGGAACATTATTCAAGGGTACCCTGCAATATGTAACCAGATTCTGTCTCAAATAAATAAATAAATAGAAATAAAATTAGAAATTGTGAGATGTTTGATACTTTATTCTAACAGATTTCACAGTGAGTGTTGTTGTGAGCACATTTGAAATAGGCTGGACTAACAATGTTCAGCTGGCTGAGTATATTTATGAGATTCTCCACTTAGGACTAGTTATCTTGAATTGAGTAGCAAAATGTTTGTACTTATATACATGCAATAACACCTCTAACAAGACAAAGACACACTATGTATTTGAATGTTTTATGATTGTTTCTATGTTGTTTTATAGCTTTTCTAAAGCCTGCTGGAGTAGCACTTCAAAGAAAACCTCATGCGCCCACTCCAGATTGTTCCAAGCCGATTCATTTCCCAGCTGTGTTGTAGACTGAAGCCTCCGGCCTCCCCACAAAGCAAGATCTGCCTCACCATGGCTCGTCCAAGTTCAAGTAAGTCATCCTTATAAATGCCTATGTTGGTCACGGTGCCGAGGAAGCTTTAACATGCTTTTCACAGGGCAAGTGAATATGAGGAGAATTTTAGATGTTTGGCATCTAGTGGGCCTCGGTTCAGCTCAGCCATAAGCACAAAGGCTTTGTCCTGACTTTTCCACAAGAAATCGGGATCCATCAACCCCCTTTTACATTTGCACAACCGTGCTCTACGATAAGAATACACCAAGCAGCCCACAGAACCAAGTATACAGAGCATCAGCACTTCAGATCACACAGTAGGCTGAAGGTGGAGCTGAGATGCCATGCTAGGTGTGTGCCCAAAGCCCTCACTTCCTGGAGATACCATGTACCCACCCATCAAGTGTCCAAGATGATGTCTTCATGGCACAGAAAATGTTTTTTTATTTTTTTAAAGATTTATTTATTTATTATGTATACAGTGTTCTGTCTGCATATACACCTGCAGGCCAGAAGAGGGCACCAGATCTCATTACGGATGGTTGTGAGCCACCATGTGGTTGCTGGGAATTGAACTCAGGACCTCTGGAAGAACAGTCAGTGCTCTTAACCACTGAGCCATCTCTCCAGCCCCTGGAAATGTTTTTTAGACCTTATTTATATAAGGGAGAGGGACATATGTGTGTTTAAGTCAGAGGACAGCTTGCAGATGTCTGTTCTCCTCCACCCTGTGGCTTCCAGGGACTGAACTCAGGTCATCAGGCTTGGTGACAGGTGCCCTTATTCTCTGAGCCATCTCTCCAGACCTGAGGAATGCTTTTCATTGGAATATCTTAAATCTTCCTTTTTTATTTGGAGATTTCTTTATTTAATGTGTATGAGTGTTTGCCTGTATTATGCATGTGTGTGAGTGCGGAGGGCACCAGATCCTCTGGAACTGGAGTTAGAGATGATTGTAAAGCACCATGTGGATGCTGGGAACTGAACAGCAGTCCTCTGTAAGAGCAAAAAGTACTCTTAATTGCTGGGCCATCTCTTCAGCCCCTGTTGGAGTATCATACAGTGTAAGTTTATTCAGTGTCAAATTTCACGCTATAGAAAATGGATGTGGAATATAAATGTCCCATTGGTACTCTGGATTGACGCAGGTTTTATTTTCTGTTTAGATATGGCAGATTTTCGGAAATGTTTTGCAAATGCAAAGCACATAGCCATCATCTCAGGGGCTGGTGTTAGTGCGGAGAGTGGGGTTCCAACTTTCAGAGGAGCTGGAGGTTATTGGAGAAAATGGCAAGCTCAGGTTAGTAATGCTTCCAGAATCCCAAAGGCTTTTTCTGAATGACACTATTATGGAGGTTGATTCAGCATCCATACCGATGCCTGGAGCCTAGGGGCAGTGTTTGAAATTGGCCGTAACTATTGTGTCCTCTTTGTTTTTGTTTTAACAAGGTCTCTATGATGACTACAATAGCAAATTTGGGGCCAGGGAGATGGTGCAGTGTGTAAGAATGCTTGCTGTGCAAGCATCAAGCATGAGGACCTGAGTTTAACTCCCAGCACCCACATAAAGAGCTGGGCATGCTGGGTATGCTTGGAACCCCAGGATTGGGAAGTAGAGACAGGAGGGTCCTGGAAGCTTGCTGTCCAGCCAGCCTAGCCTAAAGGGCAAGCTTCTAGTTCACTGAGAGACTGATTGTGTCTCAAGGGAATAAGGCAGACAGCAACAGGAAGACACTCAGTGTCCTCTGGCTTCTGAAAACTCATGCACAGATGTGCATATCTGCATACTCATGTGTATGAAACATGCACACACACACATACACACACACACACACACACACACACACACACACACACACACACTTCACCCCAGAAAGGGAGTGCACTCCAGACCAAAGTCATGATTGCATCACTGTCTGGTTGGGTGAAGGAGTGAGGTTTTACTGGGTTATACCAAGACTATGGGTGAGGGGTTACTGTAACTAACAGCATCCCTGGAAAACCGACCTCACCATGTGTGATGACTCCCACACACTGTGACCATGGTGCATAGGACCCCAGAGCTCCTCCGTGTGCCTTGCAGGCAGCTCTGTAATCTGAACATCTTTCTCTTGGGGAGGTCAGAGGTCAGCATCTCAGCTCACAGCAGCTATTTACTCCTTTTTCTTCTGTTGAGTCTCTCACTGTCCAGAAAGGTCTAAGTTCTTTTTAAATGCTATATTCTGTAGGTCTTTGAAGTGTTTGAAGATTACCTACCTACCTGAAATATATCGCTGCATATATAGAAAACCTAACTAATATGACTATACGTTTGACAATTATAGATGACTGTTAATTTGTATTTTTCTAACTATACATTACATTTTTAAATGAGTTGTGTAAACATAATACCTTAAAGAAGAATAGAAATATACATATAGTTTAACAAAATTGACCTTAAATTTGTATCAATCGACCAAAACCCATACCAGTGTATTTTGAGGTTAGCATTTGTTTTTTGAATTAAAGTAGAGTCAATAATTTACCCCCTTTTCCATCTTTTCTACACTATGACCCCCTTTCTTCCTTAGAAAGAGATTGACTATGACCATTAACCATTTAGAGCCAACCCCCTTTAAATGAAAACAAACACTCATAAACAATATTTTGGGAATTTGGGTGAAGTTTTCTATACTACTTTCTGCTGATTGGGAGCACTGGTAATCTTATGGGGATCTTGAGAAAATTTAGAATATGGTCAAGTCCTGACTGGGGTATTTTGTATGGTTGGTCCATCTCAGCCAGTAGCCTTGAAGCTGTTGTGCATGTTGGATCATCTGGGCCATGGTTCTCACTGGAGACCTTTTAGGGGGTCTTAGTCAATCAAACTGTGTTAACCTAGAAGGGATCCACAGCTTCTCATCTTCTGTGGAAGCAAAAGCAGAACCTGTTTTCCAAAGCAACATATCCTTAGTCCCAAATTTTGAAGTCAAGATATCTTTAAAATATATGTGTTGATTTAACTTAGTAGCCCCCACAATCAAATGTCTCCCTGCAGTTAGCTCATTAACAGTCAAAAAATTCAAAGAAAACAATAATATACATAATCCAGACTCTCTGTGTATTTTCCATCTCTACGTGACTTATTTCTTTTATATTATTTTTACTCTTATTTTTAAAACTATTTCTTTTTATAACTGTCTATACTCTTTTTCCTCTCTCTCCCAAGCTTACGTACATTTTTTAAATATACTGTGACCCATTTAGTGGTTTCTTTTTGTCTGAATCTGTCTTTATTGTGTACCTGTAATCCTTTTCTGATCATTGTTTTAAACTGCTAAGCAGGCGTGGCTAGGACCAAAGTGGTGGCTTTGGCTGCTGCCTCCACCTTGTTCGGCTTCCCAACATGGTGGAGGTACCCAGGATAGTCACGCTTACTCCCCCAACTCTGGAGTCTATGCTGCCACCAGGTAGTGTGCAGCCCACAAACCTTTATCATCTGTATGAGTAAAAGCTAAATCCACCACACAGTGTGCTATGTGGCTTGGAGACACCTCTGTGTACCACAGCAGGAATCTGTCATGCTATGCTCAAGCCTGAATGCCAGGGCATCTCTGTACTGCAGCCTGTATGAGAGACACAACTAGGAAGCTGTTTTTGGCTCTGTTTATGTGTTTTAGAACCCTTTTTAAGCTTTTTTAGGTCTTCTGTGGATCCATGCCCCACATTGGGTACCAAATGAGCCAGAGGCTTTTCTCTGTCCCGCCCCATCCTGCAGCCACTTGTAAAATAATCACTCAGAGGCTTAATAGTAATTATAATTGTTTGGCCAGTCACTCACGCTTATTACTAACTAGCTCTTACAACTTAAATTAACCCATTTCTATAAATCTGTGTGTTGTCACATGGCTATGGCATTACTGGTCTGCTGGCGTACTGCTCCTTGGGTGACTGGATGGGGTCTCCCAGACTCTACCCTCTTCTCCATGTATCTCTGGATTTCCTGCCTGGCTGTATCCTGCCTTGCTAAAGGCCAAAGCAGCTTCTTTATTAGCCAGTGGTAGTGAAACATATTCACAGCATATAGAAAGACATCCCACAGCATGGTGGTTTGAATGAAATTGGCCCCTATAGGCTCATAGGGAGTGGTGCTATTAGGAAGTATGGCCTTGTTGGAGTAGGTGTGACCTTGTTGGAAGAAGTGTGTCACTGGGGTTGGGCTTTGAGGTTTCAGATGCCCAAGCCATGCCCAGTGTCACTCTTTCTTTCTGCTGCCTATAGATCTAAATGTAGAACTCTCAGCTCCTTCTCCAGCGCCATATCTGCCTGCATGCTGCCATGCTTCCAACTATGATGATAATGGACTAAAACTCTGAACTGTAAGCCAGCCTCAATTAAATGTTTTCCTTTATAAGAGTTGCCATGGTCATGGTGTCTCTTCACAGCAATGGAAACCCTAACTAAGATACCAAGGAAGCCAGAGAGGGCGCTGGGTCCCCTGGAGCTAGAGGTATGGGCAGTTGTGAGCCATCCAGTGTGGATGTGGAGAACTGAATTTGGATTATCTACAAGAGAAGCAAGTGTTCTTAACCACTGGGTCATCTCTCCAGCCCCTGCTTGGTTGTTCTGTTGTTTTATTGTTTAGTTTTTGTTAAAATAGACATACAGGTGAATTTACCCATTTTTAGTGTACCATTCAGTGAGTTTTAACAGACCAATAAAGTTGTATAGTCAACACCATGGTTATAACACAGGACATGACTATGTTATATACAGTCCTAGTTAGCTTTCTTTTGCTGTGATGAAGACCATGATCAAAATGCAACTTGAGGAAGCAAAGCATTTACTTCATCTTACAGGTCTCAGGTCACAGTTCACCACTAAGGGAAGTCAAAGAAAGAGCTAGAGGCAGGAACCTGGAGGTAGGAATTGATGCAGAGGCCATGGGGGAATACTGCTTCTTATAGTCCCCAGTATCAATTGCCCTAGGGTGGTACCACCCCCAGTGGGCAGGGCTTTTCCACATCAATTACTAATCAAGAAAATGCCCTACAGACTTACCTAAAGGCCAATCTGATGGGGGCATTTTCTCAACTGATCCTTCTCAGATAGATTGTGTCAAGTTGACAAATACCTAGGTGGTATACACGTATATAAGTACACACACATATATACAGCTACAGGTACTTTTAAACAACACACATATGCATGCACATGTGCATATCTCCACACACCTACAACTACAGGCACTTATACACAAACTACACATAAATGATAGTGTTCTGTTACTGAAAGGACCAAGCAGATGCCATAACAGGCTGCTCAGTCTTCTCTCAGATCAGGCCTCAATTTCAGTTTCCTGACACCGAGCAAGCAGTCTCTGGCAGGGCCGTGAACAAAAGACATAGATAGTCCTTGCAGTAGCTCCCTTTCTGCACGTAAAGTTCAGCCAGATGTTTACTGTATGGGGCCCCTCACCAACATAGAGTTATGAGCATGAGTCAAGGACAGAGCCTGGACCACTGAGCCAGCCCCCACAGTCAGTACGTGCTTGGCCAGCCAGCACCCATGGCGGCTCAAGGACAAAGCCTGGGACTTGTGCTGGACTGCCCCCAAAGTGATAATTGTAACCACCAACCAGGATTCCTAAGTGCAGATAAGAACTTAGACCCCTTCTTCCCAGGTGGCTTTATCAGCTACAGAAACTTAAGAAAACACAGTGTCAGGATATTCGACCATCTAGCAGAAGCTAAGTGGTCATAAAACATCCCAAACTTCACGAACCCCAGAGATGGGTTGTAAAACTCCTGACAGGGCAAACAGATAAGCTAAAATAAGACCAAGTCCAGGCCTGGAAAAAACTGGACCAATCAAGGATGGACCTGTACTAACCCCCTCCCCTCTAAGAAATTTTATGGGTTTTGCCTATAAAAACTAACTTCCCCAAGAAAGGGTAAGCTCCTCCCGGCCTCACTGCTACGAGTAAGTGCTCTGGACAAGCTTCCCTGACCACACAGCTTGTAAGAATAAACCTTGCTTTTGCATTCTGTACCTAAAGTCTCCGGTGGCTTCTTTAGGGACGTGATCTGGGCATAACATTACTATAGCAGATACCTGATATTTGGCTTATAAAGAGAAAAGATTGAATTTGACTCAGAGTTTTGGAAGTTTTACTCTATGATCCACGGCCCTGTGATGAGAAAGAACATCACGGCAGGGATCATGGGGAACACACAACACACAACAGATGATGCCGCAAGGGCCTCACGGTCTCCTTCACTTTATTCCCGGTGACCTAAACTCTCTCATTAGACCCCACTTCTCAGAGGCTCACATCTTTTCACTTGTGCCAAGCTGGGAGCCATGCTTCCAACATGCTGGGCCTTTAGAAGACATTCCAGACCCCAACTATAGTGCTGTTTCTCCAGAATATTCCATTCTGGTCCTTTGCCTTCTTCTGTTTCCTCCTACCCCTGCTTCCCCCCTTTCCCCCCTCAGCTTGGGAAATCCTTAGTTTTAAATCTTTCTTTCTACCTTCCTTCCTTCCTTCCTTCCTTCC
>CABHPQ010164154.1:13373-34978 GCA_902168405.1 Peromyscus aztecus
CCTTCCTTCCTTCCTTCCTTCCTTTCTTTCTTTCTTTCTTTCTTTCTTTCTTTCTTTCTTTCTTTTTGGTTTTTTGAGACAGGGCTTCTCCGCGTGGTTTTCGCTCTGTAGCCCAGGCTGGCCTCGTACTCACAGAGATCCTCCTGGCTCTGCCTCCCGAGTGCTGGGATTAAAGGCGTGTGCCACCACCGCCCGGCTCATTTTTATTTTTAGTTGTATGTATGTGGGTGGGGTGCTGCCGATGCATATGGTGCCCTCGGACGCTAGAAGAGGGCATTATGTCTTCTGCAGCTGGAGTTACAGGTGATTGTTAGCAGCCTAATGAAGGTTCTGGGAAATGTGGTTGGGCCCTCCTAACTGTCTCTCCCATCCTGGAAATCCTTAGTTTTAGAGAGCAGGGAACTTCATGTGTTGTGTCCGTTGTGAAGCTCCCAGCCGCAGAACGCTAGCACATGATGCAGGCTTCATACATTTTGGTTAGTTGAGTGAAGACAAAATTAACCACCTTAGTGCATGCCTTGAAGAATCCGCAGGGCTTTCTCACCGAGTGCAGAGCAAGCACTGTCCCTTCCTTCCTCCTGAATGTTGAAGCAGGAGGAACTGGGATGCGCTGGCACTCCTCAGGCCCAGGAGGGGACTAAGGAGTAGAGGGCTCCAAGAGTCCAGTAAGAGAGAAGGACCACCAGAGGCATCCCTGGGGACAGGAGCAGGTGGCGGGAAGAACTGGGAGGGGCTGCTCTAGTGTCAGAGGAAGCTCAGAGTTTGCCAGTAAGCAGAGAGGTCAGAGGGCACATCTGATTCCAACCCTGCCCCAAAGCCCATGTATGCGGTTACAGTTCGTAGGTCAGTGGCACAGGCGCTCCTGGCCAGGGTGTCCTAGGTGTTGAGAAGGAGCACAGGGTCCCGGAGGGCCATGCACTGTGCCTGCCATGACTCTCAAAGGGAAGGCTGCTGTCTCTGCTTGGGGTGGAGATGTCTCTGCTTGGTGTGGAGACGTGCTTATGAATGTGGGACACCCATGATATGCTTCTTTTCAAAATTAACACAGCCCGGAATGAACTTGTTGGTTGTGTGCACAGGTCAGTGTGGACCTGAGGTAACAGGCAGGACACAGAACATGTCCATGACCGGTAAGGATTACCTCGTCCACTTCCCGTCAGCTTCCAGCCCAGACAGCTGTGCTGTGCCTCTATCACAGAAAGAACTCTGTCTTAGAAGAGGGCCAGTGCCTCAAGTACAGATATTTCATGTATTCTATGAATAGATTTTGTTTTTATGTGTATGTATGCATGTATTTAATGTGGCTCACATATGTGTATGGTTGGGTGTGTGTGCATTTCTGTAGAGTTTGAGTATGTATTTTATAGCTGTATGTATGCATGCATATGTGTTTGAATATCTTGGTGAGGGGTGGTCATCTAGGGTACCACCGAGTTCATTCCATGGGACGAAGAATTAATTGTATGTCCTGGAGTGACCCACGGGAGACAGAAGCCACTGACAGTGTGACAGAGATCTGAGGCGGGGACACGCCCCGCCCGCCTGCCCTACAGTGGAAGCAGAGACCCTGAGGGTCCCGAGGGAAAGCGGGTTGTCATCCTGGGGACAGTGAAGTCAGTCACAGACTGAAGCAGAGCCTGGAGGACCTGCCTCAAAGAGGAAAACAACAAAGGACAAACAACTCCTGTCTCGGTGGGAGGCCCTGGAGGCGGAACCGCCAGAGGCTGTCTGGATGTTTTATAGGCTCTTGGGAGCCCCCCCTGCTGGCCTTTTGTAGCAGTTCTGTCTCCTGGGGTGGGAGGGAGACGGGAGGGTGGGAGAGTGGGGGGTGCCGTGCCCCCCTCCCAAGCAAGGAGCAGCTTTTCTTAAAGGGGCTAGGCTCTGTTTTCCAGATTGGCCCAAGTTCTTCTGTTTTATACATATATATATATATATATGTATGTATGTATGTATAATTTATAAGTACATAGCCATATGCATGTGTGTAGTTTTTTATATGTACATACATACATGTGGTTTGTGTGTAAGTAGATGTAACGTGTCCATATAGTTGTATGTATGTTTGTATATATTTGTTCATGTATAAGTACATGTAACAAAATGTTCATGTTTAGTTGTATACATGTGTACTTCTGAGTACATGTAGCCATCTGTACAGAGCTGGATATATTGTATAGTTGTGTGTGAGTATATACATATATGTGTGTGTGTGTAGTGTGCATGTTATAACATGTAGCTATATGCATGTAATTGTATGTATGTATATATGTCTGATCGTATGGGTATAAATAACTGTATGTTTGTATATAGTTATGGGCATGTATGCATATGTGTATGGCTTATGTATAAAAAATACATATAGCTGTATATATGCATGCAGTTGTGTATATGCAAATATTTATGCATAATTATAGCATAAATACATGTGACTATGTATGCCCCGGCCAGCGGGGTCTTCAACGGGGACCTAAAGGCGAATGAGAGGGACAAGAGACACAAAGAATGAGAGCAAGACAGGACGTCTGATCAAGCTCCAAAATTTTATTTTTCTCTCAAGGCATATATAGGTAGGCAAAGGGGGTTGCGAGCAGGAAGGGACTTAATTATGGGCTGTTTGGCCAGCAGGAAATGTTGCTCTGAAGGTTATCTATCTACCGTTGTCTAACTGCCTAATTGCTTAACTGCAGCTCATTCACCTGATTTCTGAGAAGAGGTTCTGGTATTTATGAGAAGAGGTTCTGGTGCTATGGAGACTTAAGCAAGGCCTAGATCTAAGAAAAGAGGAGAGAAGCCCAAATATGGCAGCATGGGAGCATGATGACTCCCATCATATGTATATGTTGTGTGTATACATATATATATATAGGTAGGGCTTATGTATAAATATGAATATATGTATGGGGGTAGCTATGTGTGTGTACATACACATATGTGTAGTTTGTGCACAATGCATTTAACTGTATGTAGTTGTGTAGATGTGTATAGTTGTATGCTGTGTGTCTGTATGTGCTGTGTTTGTAATTGTGTGTAGGTATGTGTGTCTGTACATGTGTGTATATAATTGGTACAGTTGTGTGCTGTGTGCTTGCTTGTATGTGCCGTGTTTTTAGTTGTGTGTGGGTGTGTGTGTCTGAGTATATGTGAGTACTTGCGTGTCTAAGCTCTTATCTGTGCCTGATGGATCTCACAGGGGCATTTTTAATTTCATATTTTCTTGGAGCTCCCTCACAATGATATTGATTTTTTATTTCTTAGAGTTCTATGGGAGTAAATTCAACCCCAGACACTTTCCCACATGTCGCTTTACTTCTTGTTCATAATTTGTGAGATTAGTGAGGTGGGTTACGTTGCTTCTGTCTCATCAGCAGGGAAGTTAAGAGTGACCTGTCTAAAGTTCCGGGTTGGTCCCAGGACTGGGATCTAGGCCCGCTACAGTCTAGCCAGACCTACACCTGCCCATCTCCACCTCCACAGGTCCCTCACTGACCTCTGCCTTTCCCCTCAGGACCTGGCGACTCCTCAGGCCTTTGCCCGCAACCCATCGCAGGTGTGGGAGTTCTACCACTACCGGAGGGAGGTCATGCAGAGCAAGGAACCCAACCCGGGGCACATAGCCATTGCCCAGTGTGAAGCTCGGCTGCGTGACCAGGGCCGCCGGGTTGTGGTCATCACCCAGAACATTGATGAGCTGCACCGCAAGGCTGGCACCAAGAACCTGCTGGAAATCCACGGTGAGGGAGACCAGATTTTTTTGTTTTTTGTTTTTTACAAGACAGCGTTTCTCTGTGTGTAGCCCTGGCTGTCCTGGAACTCCCTTTGTAAACCAGGCTGGCCTTGAACTCACAGAGATCCATCTGCTTCTGCCTCCCAAGTGCTGGGATCAAAGGTGTGCAACACCGAGGCCCTTGCAGGAGACCAGATTTTAAAAGTCTCTCCACTCTACACTGCTTCACATCCCTCCCCCAGGATGTTGTGGCACTTCCATCGGGGACACACTGGTGCCTGATACCTCCTGAACGGCTCCTTCAGGCAACAAGGGACACCTTGGCCACTGGCACCACTCACTTGTTATTTCCTGCAACCTGCTAGTTGGAGTATGTACTGAGAACCCATAGTGTCAACTCCTCTGGGTTTCAGTTAGACAGGTCCTACCTGGACACACCAAAACAGAACCTGCATTTCTCCCAAGGCCCCCACTGCACAGCATCAGGTGTTCTCAGTGTTCCTGTACTCCAGAGAAGTGCTGTCTACACAGTCACATGTCCCCGCTCCTGGGACATCTGTGGAAGGAGGCTGGGCTGTGACACAGCTACCCAGGGAGGGAAGTGTTATGATATTGTGTGCGGGCGCCAGTGTTATGAATTATTACTATGGGGTGGGCGGCGTGATACCCCGCGTGTGCAGTGAACCATGCTGGCATGATGGGCAGATGCAGCCGTGGGCTGGCGGGCATGGTGGCGGGGCGGCGGGTGGACATTCACAACCCAGAGGCTGCATCCTCAGAGAAGTTGTTTATTGTAATAGAGAGACAAAGAGAAGATAGGAAAGAGGGAGAGAGAGAGAAAGAGAGAGAATGAGGTGGGGGGGGGGAGACCGAGGGGTGCACACCTCGTGGGAGTGGAGGGAGAAAAGGAGAAAGGCCTGGGTGTTAGGCCACTGCGGCTTCAGCAGGACTGGACATGGCCAGTTGTGACTTCAGCCTCCTGGGGTGTTTATTTACTTGTCCTTTGTCCGCAGTAGGAAATTTGTCACAGAAGCCTGCTGCTTCACCCTAGAGCCCGAGAGAGGGGTGTTGGCCCCGGCCCCTATCTGTAACAAGCCCACCCTGTTTGTAACATCCGTGGAGTTTGTCTTCCGTCCCTCTGGCTTCTTTCCTGTGTAGATTTCTGCCCAAGGCTGTTAGTATCAGTATCCACAAAACTATAAACCCACGGAGTGCCTTTCCTTCCTCGTGTACGAGTTGAGAAGCAGCCCACCCATGTTGTCTGTGCTGCACAGGTGCAGGGAAAAGCACTTTCAGCCCGCTCAGGGTCACCTGATACAGAATTCTGTTCTCTGGTTAACACTTACCTTCCTCTGGCTGTGTGCTGTTTCCCACGCGTTTCTGCTTGTTTCTCAGCAATGCCCACGTGTGACTGTTTTCCCTGCCATGCACAGAGTGAAGGCAATGACACCAGTTCTACCGTGTTCTTTGAAGAATTACAAAAGATTGCGTGTGCATATTGAGTGGGATTTTTTTTTTTTTGTCCTATTACAAATAGTGAAAACTCTTTCCTGAGGTAAAAATAAAAGAAACTCCGTATCATTGAATTCAATTATGGTTTTAAGATACCCATCTATAGTTTCAAATAAGTGGGAAACTGAGGCAGGAGGATGGTTGGAGTCTAGAGTCTAGAGTTGGGACCAAGCTGAACAAGACAGCAACACCCTATTAAAAAAAAATCCCTGAAATAGTTACTTTTTTAAAATCACTGTGACTATGTGCCTGGAAAAAACAACTTCAGAGAAAGGTAGTTTATCGGGCCCGGGGTCTGAGGTGGCACAGTAAGTGTGGATTTAATTTGGCTCATTGTGCGAGGGTCTGTTATACTGCAGCAGCACTCAGGGAGCAGAGAGGGCTGAGGTGCTTCTCTTGTGCCTTCTTTTTTTTATTATTTATTTATTTATTTATTTGTTTGTTTGTTTGTTTGTTTATTTATTTATTTAGTTAGTTAGTTATTGGATACAGGGTTTCTCTGTGTAGCCCTGGCTGTCCTGGAACTCACTAAGTAGACCAGGCTGGCCCGAACTCAGAGATCCACCTGAGGTTAAAGGCATGCACCACCACACCTGTGCTTTCCTTTTTATTCTGTTTGTTCTGTTCATGACCCGGGCCTGTGTGGTGTTGCCATTCTGTTGTTGTTGAGACAGGATTTCTCTGTAACAGCCCTGGCTGTCCTGGAACTCACTTTGTAGACCACAGAGATCCGCCTGCCTCTGCCTCCTGAGTGCTGGGATTAAAGGTGTGTGCCACTACACTCGGCCAAGCTGCCACTTGTATTTAAGGTGGATCTTCCTCCCGCTTTTAAACGTTTTTTTTTCTTTTCTTGTTAATATTTTATTTATTTATTTATGATTTTCTTTTTCCCAGATGTTTTTTCTTGTCTTTCTAAAGCCAGCTCTTCCCATGGGCTTTAGTGGAGGTCGTGGGTCAGCACCAACAGGTCCAAGTTGTGGTGGGAGTGTTTGGTCCTTCCAGGCTTCGTAAGATCAGTTCCTGACCACGTGACTTTGAAATGCCACAGCTCACGCAGTAATGCAGCTTGGCGCGGAGCTTGGGAAGCATGGGAGACACCTGCTTTGGCCAGGAGCAACCTCTACTGTGCTCTGAATGACAGCCTTCTTATCCTTGGGCACTCAGTGGGTGAAGTGTGTGCTGTGAATTGGCTGCCCATGGCTGTGGTCCCTTCATGGTTCTACTGTTGTTTCTTCTTAATTTGGTCATATAGGAGCTAAGACCTGAAGGAACTGTTTATTTTCTTGTATGTGTATGGGTGTGCACCATATGTGTGCCTGGTACCCCTGGAACCCAGAAGAGGGTGTTGGATCCTCCTGGAACTTAGTTAAGGATACCTGAGCCACCATGTGGGTGCTGGGATCGAGCTTGCATCCTCTGCAAGCACACCAAGTGCTTTGAACCACTGAGCCATCACTCCACTGGGCTTCCTTTCTCTGCTAAGTTTCTTTGGAAACGTCTTCACAGACATGCCCAGAGGTGTATATGCTAGGTGATTATAAGGTCTATCCAGCTGACGGGGTTGACCGGCAGAGCTAGCCCCTCAGGAAACACACCTCTTGAGTGATTCACTTGGGTCACACACCACTGCCAGAGTGACATGCTGTGAATGCGCTAGTCTGGAGCCTGTGGCCAGGCTTCTTTTGTCATATGATGGATAGCCCTAGCAGCTCAGCGTGGCTAGAGGAGAGGTGGTCTCCAGAGAAGGCAGAGGAGGCAGGCTGCCACCGTCTGTGTGCACTGTGAGTGTAGAGCTCAGAGCGCCGTGAGCAGCAGCGACTGTTTGAACTGGGGCCACCATCACTGCACTGTAGATAGTTGCTATTACCAGCAATTGTTTTTATTTATTAGTTAATTAGTTAGTGAGTTTCTTTGGTAGAAAAGGTTCAAGTTCTATTAAATCAAAGAATTTACGCACTCTAAATGATTGACTTTTAAGGTGTGAGGCTAAACCTTGAACAGCTGCACTGTCTTTCCAGCCCATTGACCTTTGTAATTGTGCACCTAGTTGGGAACTCAGACTCTTGGCTTCAGGTTGAGTGGCTACTTCCCTCTTGATCTCTTCAGTGACATCTGAACATCACCCCAGGGGCATATGGGGGATGTTAGCCTTGTAGTTATTTCCCCGCCAGGTCGTGCCGTCCTTGCAGGAGTCTGTTTTTGGTTGGTTAAACAGCAGAGCATGTGTGGTGGTTTGAATAAGAGTGACCCCCACAGGCTCACATATCTGAATGCTCAGTCAGCAGGGAGTGGCACTGTTGAGAAGGATTAGGAGGTGTGGCCTTGTTGGAGGAAGTGTGTCAGTAGGGGTGGGTTTTGAGCGTTCAAAAGCCCACACTAGGCCCAGTGTTGCTCTCTCTGCTTGTGGATCAACTATTGTTCCAGTGCCATGAGTGCTGCCATGCTTCCGCCATGCCCCGGGGACAATGACAATAGCCTGACCCTCTGAAACTGTAAGCAAGCCCACAATTCAGTTCTGTCTCTAATAAGAGTTGCCTTGGTCATGGTGTCTCTCTCTTTTTTTTTTTTTTCTCTGAGACAGGGTTTCTCTGTGTAGCCTTTGGAGCCTGTCCTGGAACTCACTCTGTAGACCAGGCTGGCCTCGAACTCACAGAAATTCACCTGCCTCTGCCTCCTGAGTGCTGGGATTAGAGGCATGCGTCAGCACCGCCCACATGGTGTCTCTTCACAGCAGTAGAACAGTAGAACAGTGACTAAGACAGAATGTTTTTGTATTTCCCATGATTCCTAGGGTAGACCCACTCGGTAAAAATGAACATAGGAAGGTGAATTATTTTCCAGCCTCTCAAACACGGAGACTTTGCTCTCTATGATACTAAGTTCTGAACTTGCTTGGCATGTGTCTTTTCTTTCAGGAACCTTATTTAAAACTCGGTGCACCTCTTGTGGCGCTGTCGCTGAGAATTACAAGAGTCCAATTTGTCCAGCGTTAGCAGGAAAAGGGTAATTATAATGTACTGCAAATAAATGTCATTTCTCCATCGCTGCTGCCGTTGTTGCTGTTATAGCAGTGGCGGCCACCGCTGCTACTGTTTCTGGGATTACCATTTCATAATTGCTTACTACAGCTAGCATAGTGGAGACCTAGGCAGCAAAAGTAGCTACCACAGTTAGTTAATCTTTCATTCTATTGGGCATGATAAATTTAATTCAATATTTATATACGTTTCGATTGGCTTTGAAAGTTATAAATTTATAAACTCAAATTCCATTTGCTTTTGGGATACCATCTTACAAGGACTCCAATTTTCAGTAAATCTCGTTAAGGAAGGGAATGGCTCAGTTGCCTTTAGCCTACTGGCTATGGGTGGGTTAGGACTTCTGTTGGTCTTTTCTGTGTCAAACACACAGATTGCAAGCCCAGCACCATTTTGAGATCTTTGGCAGCAGTTAACTCTGCAGCTCACACACGATTGAGCCTGTATGATAATGAGTATTCAGAGACAGGTAATACCTGGGGGGCACTCACCAACCTAAGACAGAGCGCCTGTGTGACCCAGGCAGGTGTCTCCATGATGGGTAAGGTGACCTGCTGACGTCCTAAGCAACCTAAGTCAGAAGCTCATTTTTTAGTAAAAGGGGGGACCTGTAGGGCCCTGGCTACCGTTTTGGGTAACTGTTGCCTTGCTTGCTGACCTTGACCTTGATATCCTCCCTATGCTAATTCCCTGCCAGGTTCCACCCTCCTGAATGCTTAAGGGAAGTTCCTTGTCTGTGTATCCTGCATATTGGGCATTAACAGCTTAGATGCAAGATTGCAAAACATCAGTAGCGGACTTCTGCCCTCTGGGGTTCTCCCATTGTGCTGTAAGCCTGTATTTAAGACCTCCTCCCTCCTTCAATAAATAGCATTCAGCATTCAATAAATATATAAATAAATAAATGTCATTTCTCCTTGGATTGAACATGTATGTGAGGAAATTAAATGTTCTTTGAAGAATCTCATGGATATTTCTAATGTGTAAGACTAGACACTATCCAGATATCTAATGAAAGAAATATTTGACTCATAATTTACCATGCTAAGTAAAAAACTGTAAGATGCCAGAGTATTGGCTATATGATCCCAAAATTTTATTTATACAAATTCCCACTCCATCTTCATGTATCTGTATATTAGCTAAAAGACCACAAAAAAACACAGGAAAGGATTGGCTGTGACTGTGAGGAATGGAGAGGTTATGGGTAATTTTTATTTCTGCTTCATCTCATTGCAAATGTCGCAACATTTTTATGATGAATGTGTATTATTGTTATTATTAGGACAATTTTAGAGGTCAACTCAAACTACTGAGAAAAAATTCTTCTGAACCATTTCAGAGCAGTAAAAACTTACAGATGCAAAATACTAACATAATTTCATTGGAGAAGCATCAACCACCCCACTGAGACTCTCCCCTACACAAATTCCCTCTTGGAGCAAAACCAATAGTCAGTATTCAGGGTCCATGCTTCTGTGAACCTTCTAAGTTAGCATGCATGAGCAAATTTTGTACCATATACTGCCAGGTAAGACACAAATGACTATGTCACATCCTTCCTTTGCTCTTTGATTTTACCACGGATATTCATTCTTTTCACACTCTTCAGGGCTCCAGAACCAGAGACTCAAGATGCCAGGATCCCAGTTGACAAACTTCCCAGGTAAATAAAAACCTGATGTATAGCTGGTGTTCAAGAGTGCAGAAAAGAAAATCAAAATCTCAATTTTGTGTGTGTGTGTGTGTGTGTGTGTGTGTGTGTGTGTGTGTGTGTGATGACCTTTAAATGTACAGATGCAGCAATCATCCCTGACCTGAGTCCAAGGGCGAAAGGACAAAAGACGAAACATCTTCCAGGGTCTTTTAAAAGAGCCTGTTTTACTGTGTTGCCCAGGCTGGCCTCAAACTCCTAGGCTCAAATGATCTTCCTGCCTCGCCCCACTCCCCCTCAATATATGTGTGTACCCTTGAATGCAGTGCTCGTGGAGGTCAGAGGCGTTTGGAGTCCCTTGAGCTTGAGTCAAAGACGGTTGTGAGCCACGTACTAGCTTGGGTCTTTTGCAAGAGCAGTGTGCTCTTCACCACTGAGCCATCACTGCAGCCCTGAGTCAGTGCTTTCTGAAAAATGGTTATGCTACATTTGTACTTCTTTGGTTTATTTTAACTACAGATCCTTTTCATTTTTTCTTTTTCTTTTTTTTTTCATTTTTTAAAATGAGGCTTTTCACAACTAAACTCTGAAGTTTCATTCTGAAAAGATTAGGGGATTCTAAAAGTTTCCTGAGTAGGACATTAATAAGATGAAGCCGATATAGAAGGTAGAAGATTTTAGAACATAAACCTAGACTACATTACCTAGAGGTAATAGGGCATGAAAGAAGAGAAATCCCCTGTCCTAACAAGGTTTCTCTGTGTAACCCTGGCTGTCCTGGAACTCACTCCAGGACAGGCTGGAAGGTTGAGGCAGGAGGATCACAAGTTCATGGTTGCACTGGCCCACAAGTGAGTTCAAGGTCAGCTGTGGCAATTTAGCAAAAAAACTGTCTCAAAGTAAAATGTCAAAAGGAAGCTGGGGAAGCCATCTGTTGGTAGAACCCCTGCTCTACTACATGCAGAGCCCTGGGTTCCAGTGAGAGGCAGAGTGAGCTGGAGAAGAGAGAACTTGGCTGTAGGCCAGTCTCAAAAAAGAAGTGATCTGAGAGAAAGTGAACGAGGTCATTGATGGAAAGAGGTGGTTTGGGTGTTGGAGGTAGCTCTGAGGCTGCTGTTGTGCCCAGGTCTGGGCACTGGGAGTGTATTAGAGCCAATGAGTGCACAATGTGGAGAAAAACAAGCCATTAGAACGAGAAGGCCAAGCTTAGCTGAAGCAGTGTCTACACAGCTCGGTGGATGAAGACAAGGTAAGAACTTACTAGGGCAAAGTCACCTGAGTGTCCCACATACAGGGCAAGTTCCCATATCCTGGCCTGAGTGGCAGCCCTGCTTTCCTGGGATCCTGGGCAGTCCTGCCATGTGGTGATATCTTGTGTACCCTAATAAAATTTGCCTTAAGATCAGAGGACAGAACAAGCCACTAGATTAAACATAGAAGCCAGACAGTGGTGTCACACACCTTTAATCCCAGTATTTGGGAAGCACAAACCTTTAATCTCAGCACTAGGAAGGAAGTGATGGGCGGAGAAAGGTATATAAGGTGTGAGGAGACAGGAACTAGAGCCTTTTCAGGCTGTGGAGTCCTAGAGGTAAGATGTGGCAGTGGCTTGTTCCTTTGTCTCTCTGATCTTTCAGCATCTACCCCAATATCTGGCTCCAGGGTTTTTCTTTTCTTTTTTTTTTTTTTAAATTAAAAGACCCATTAGATTTCATGTTACATCTAGCACCAACGTGGGACCTGAACCCATGATCCTGGGATTAAGAGTCTCATGCTCTACCAACTGAGCTAGTCAGGCAGTGAGAGATGATTTAAGGTTGACTTTCTTCCAGGTGTGAGGAGGCAGGATGCGGTGGCTTGCTGCGACCTCATGTGGTGTGGTTTGGAGAAAACCTGGATCCTGCTGTTCTGGAGGAGGTGGACAGAGAACTGGCTCTCTGTGACCTGTGTCTAGTGGTAGGTCACTCTGGTCTCTAGTCTCCAGGCCCTGGAAAAACTGGGGTGGAGTGTCTTCTGGTTGCCATCTTCCTCTCTTCCTCCTTATCCTTCCACTTCCTCTTCCTCCTTTTCTCCTTCACCCCTCCTCTTCTCCCTCTCCTGAAAGATGTGTGTAAGTGGACTTTTCTTTCCTGCCAACCAGTTACCAAATAACCACACAGAGACTTAGTATTAATTATAAATTCTTGGCCAATAGCTCAGGCTTGTTATTAGCTAACTCGTACATTTTAAATTAGCCTATATTTCTTATCTATGCTCTGCCATGTGGCTTGGTACCTTTTCTCACTATGGCAAGTTCATCTTCTTCTCTCCTCGTCTTCTGGCGCTTCTGAGACTCCTCCCTTCTTCTCTTTCACACTCTCTTTTTATCTACAAGTCCCGCCTAACCTCTACCTGTCCAGCTATTGTATTGGTTTAATACAGCTTCTGTATTAAACCAATCACAGTGACATATTCACACAGTGTAAAGGAATATTCCACAGATGTGTGTGGAAGTCTCAAAGCGACCTGCAGAAAAAAAACCAAGAAGCAATAAATAAGAGCTAATCTTTTAGAAAGATTGGCTTTATTATTTTTAATTATGTTTAGGTGTGTGTATCTGCATGTGGGTATGTGCATGTGAGCTCAGTGTCCTCAGAGGCCAGAGGCTTTGGATCTCCTGGAGTTACAAATAGTAGTGAGCCACCTGGCATTGGTTCTGGGAACTAAATCTGGGTCCTCTGGCAGAGCAGCAGCTGCTCTTAACCACTGAGCCATCTCTCCAGCCCCAAGATCTTAAAATATGAAATTATGCACGACCATGTTCTGAGCACCTTTAAAAACCTCTCTTCCCCCGCAAAATAACAAAAGGAGCATGCATTTTAGGAGCTATATAAGTTTAGAGATGTAACATATTATCATAACGCCATTGTGGAAGCATCAGATTTATTTATCATGATGTTTGTGTGCAAATGTGCCACATGCATGTGTGGAGGTCAGAGGACAACATTGTAGAGTCAGTTCTCTCCTTCTGCCTTTACATGGGTTCTAAGGACAAACAAAAAGTCACCAGATTTTTTCAGCAAGCTCCTTTGCCTGCTGGGCCATCTTGCCAGCCCTAGCCTAGATTTTAAATATAATGCATGCTCATTATTAAATGTCATTGATAAAATAAGAAAGAATCAAAGCATAAGAAGGAAATTAGAGATCACCACATTATACCATTTTAATGTTTTCTTCTAGACCAGGAATTGAGTCCTTTTGGCAGAGAGTGGATGGTTGGCCCACAGAGCCTAACAATTTTACCTTTGGCTCTTTCCATAAAAAAGTTGGCCACTTCTGATTTAAACCCTTCCTTATGTAGATGTATATACACCAAATACACATAATACATATTCTGTCTTGAGACTGTTTTATTCATTTAATAATTCAGTTGGCATATTCCATGTCAACATATCCAAAGCTGTTGCATCTTTTAGTTTGCTGTATGATTTTCTAGTACACACATGATATAGTGAGAAAATCTTCTATTTCAGGACATTTGGGTTGTTTCAGGTTGTTTTTTGAATAGCATCTCATGTGGCCCTGGAGGGTATCATATCTCTGTACAGCCAAAGCCAGATGTAAATTCTTCATCCTTCTGCCTCTACCTCCCACATGCTAGGATTACAGGTCTGTACTCTAGGTCCAACTGAGGCTGTTTCACATTTTGGTATTTGAAGGAATGTTGTATGAATACATGTAGATGGGAATCTCAGCATGTTCCTCAACCAATTTCCTTAGGACACATTCTCTAACGGTAGAATTAACTAGAAAGAGCATGCAGAGTCCACAGTTTCTTTAATATGTCTTTAAAAGCAGAGGCACTTTGTGGTGGGTCTATTTCCATTCTGTATTTACTGAGTACATCCCATGTTGAGTGCAGCCTCTGTGGTCACAGTGGTGTTAGTGAGAAAACCTGGTTTACAGAGTGTGTTGTGGCCTTTCCATTTCTGTGAAGGGTGTGTGTGCACGTCAAAACGGTAACAGTGATTATTTCCTACCTTAGAAAAAGAACATGGATCGTTGGCACAAGTTCAAAGACCGGAACAGAAGGGACCCCCTAGTCGTGTCCCTTGGGTCACTCGTGTGACTGTCTTTTTTGTGTCACGTGGTCCTTCCCCACTTCCAGTGACTGGCCGAACACCAAAGACGAGTCATGCCTTTTCCTCGCCCCTGTCCCGCATTTTCTGTCGCTTCCCGCGTGCCGCCCTCCACATCCCTGCCTCAGTAAAGCTCCCCTTACGCTTCGTCTCACCCACTGCACTCCGTCTGCTTGCTTTGTAGGTGGGAACATCCTCTGTGGTCTACCCTGCTGCCATGTTTGCCCCTCAGGTGGCTGCCAGGGGAGTCCCAGTGGCTGAGTTTAACATGGAAACCACCCCAGCCACCAACAGATTCAGGTATGGGGAGGGACGACCAAAGCAGGGTGACGGGAGGTAGAGCGCAGGCTTGGAGATGTCCTCCCGATAGACTGTCAGTTCTGATTTCTGTGGAGGAGGAGAGAAGGAGGAAGGAGGACAAAGATGGGAGGTTGTGGTTTCTTGTTTGGTTTGTAGTTGACTTTTATGAAAGAACAAAATACCGTTAACTACAGGCTGGGTGGCTGTGGTTCGGTACATGGGAGTTTCCATAGAACTTTGGTTTTTCACATTGGCACTTTACATTCTTCTCTAGACTTCATGCTTGCATTTGTAGATTTTTCAAGTAGGTGTGGTCACAGCCTTTACCTGTAGGTGAGAGGTACCATTTCCCCATCCAGATAGCTTTCCTGCCTGATTGCTATTACAGTAAATGTAAGGCATTTTCTGATTACCTCAATTGTAGCGGGAATCTTTTTTTTTTGTTTTTTGAGACAGGGTTTCTCTGTGTAGCTTTGCACCTTTCCTGGATCTCGCTCTGTAGACCAGGCTGGCCTCGAACTCACAAAGATCCACCTGGCTCTGCCTCCCGAGTGCTGGGATTAAAGGCGTGCACCACCACCGCCTGGCAATATACAAGTAATACTTTTTTGTTGTTGTTGTTGTTTTTTGTTTTTCGAGACAGGGTTTCTCCATATAGCTTTGCTCCTTTCCTGGAACTCACTTGGTAGCCCAGGCTGGCCTCGAACTCACAGAGATCCGCCTACCTCTGCCTCCCGAGTGCTGGGATTAAAGGCATGCGCCGCTGCCGCCGCAGCTGCCGCCACCACCACCCGGCTGTAGCAGGAATCTTAAAAGTTCTTATTAATAAAATCAAACCTGAGGCCAGTTATTGGGGTGAATGCTGGAAGATCAGAGAAGCACAACAAGCCACAGCTTCACCTCTCCAGTTCCTCAGCTGATCCTGTTTCCTCAGACTGGAAGCCTCTCAGTCCTCATCCAGAATGAATTTCAGCTGAACTGTTGCTCGAAAGCCTCAAAGCTTAACCAGCTCTAGTTCCTGGTCCTCATGCCTTATATACCTTTCTGCCATCGCTTCCTGGGTTTAAAGGCTCTTATTACCACGCCTGGCTGTTTCCAGTATGGCCTTGAACTCACAGAGATCTGGATGGATCTCTGCCTCCCAAGTGATAGGATTAAAGGCATGTGTGCCACCATTTTCTGGCCTCTATGTCTATCTAGTGGCTGTTCTTTTCTCTGACCCCCGATAACTTTATTAGGGTGCACAATATTTTGGGGAACACAATACCACCACACTCAATGTTTTGACTGAACCTCAAGAGTCCTTGCAATGCCAGGATTTGTACGTGGCTGAAACAGAGATGGGGTGTATGCCCATCATAGCTCTGTTTGGGGCCTTTCAGCACTTGGACCCATCAGTGCTCTCAGCTACCATGTTGTCTTTTTGTTTAATCTTCAGAATTTAGCTGAAGTGCACAGTGTACAGACACGGCCATAGTCCTAAGGATAGGGTAGATCAGTGGCCAAGACCAAAACCTACCCTGTGAAGGTCAGATCCTCGCGACTGAGGCTGCGGCGAGCAGTATCCACAGTGGGCACCTTCCAGCGTTTGAGGTGCGGAGGCAGTGAGAAGAGCCTAGGTGTAATTGGGTCGGGGGCAGACAGACATCAGGATTTGGTGGGGTCCCAAAGGGAAGCCTCAAGAGGTAAAAGGGCGTGCTGACAGAAGACCTTTCCAGTTTCGAGGACTACCTGATAAAAAGGCCCAACATAGACGCACAGCTGGGCAGTGTGAGGACCCCTAAGGAGTCCACCTGGCTGCAGGGCGGGTCAGTGGGGGGAGTTCCAGGAGAGGCAATTAGGGGTAATAAAGTAATTCACTGATATGTGGGAGGGAAGGTACTTGATGCTGAATACAATTACTGGAGGAGGCTAGACACCTGGGGAAGTAGCCTGAGAACTATGTAGGTAGTGAAGGCGCTTATCAAAGGTTTGAAGAGCCCTTGCTTCTAAGTCACAGTGGCCACATTTGATGGGGTAGTTGAATGCTCACCTGGCTGTGCCATCCAGTAGGGAACAAAGCCTTCTTTACCTGTGTAGCTGGGCCCCTACTAAGCTCTTAACCTAAAAGTTTACTTAAGAGAGATCTAAAGAAAAAGGACACATGCCTTGAGTTATATATATATTTTTCAAGCACAAATGAATGCCCGTTAGCTTTATTTCTTTGCTGTATTTGTTAACACCTAGGCCTTGCATTTGAGATGGGGTCCGCTAACAGGAGCTCACCTTTCCTTATTCCCATAATTTTCCTGGTGGTCCTGTAATCTTTCCTAGCTCTTATGAATAAAAAAAAGCTAACACCCAGACATCCTGAATCAGATTTACAGCTGGCAGTAGCTGTTTATACTTTAACAAATGGCCGGTGGATTCTTGACAGGCACTCTTTATTTTAATTGTATATGTATATGTCTGTGTGACTGTGTGGAGGTATGTGTACACAAGTGCAGATGTCTGTGGAAGCCAGAGGGTTTGGATTTCTTGGAGCTGGAGTTAGAGACTGTTGTGAGCTGCAAGATGTGGGTGCTGAGAACCAAACCCTAATCCTCTGCAAGAGCAGTACATGCTCTTAGCTGCAGAGCCATCTCTCTAGCCTCTCCCCCCCAATTTATTTTCTATTTTATTTTGTAATGTTGGGGTTTGAACTCAGAGCATGCTAGATAAGCTCTCTAAATCTAAGACAAATCTCCAGCACTAAATATATTATTTTAGTTTAATACATAGCTTAGGCTGGCCTCAAATTCATGATTTTCCTGCCTTAACCTCTTTTTTTTTTTTGGAGACAGAGTATCTTTGGTGCCTTTCCTGGATCTCACTCTGTAGACCAGGCTGGCCTCGAACTCACAGAGATCCACCTGGCTCTGCCTCCCGAGTGCTGGGATTAAAGGCGTGCGCCACCACTGGCCGGCTTGATGTGTCTATCTTTATGCCTGTATCATGCTATTATAATTTCAGTCACTTTGTACTATATTGTGAGGAGGTCATTTACTGCAGAGGCTCTGGTTTTGTTCACTATGCTCATGAGTTTATCAGTTATTGAAGTTTGTATATGTATCTATTGTTTTATCTATATCTATCATGAAAAATGACATTGGAATTGCAATAAGGATTATAGTATAGATATTTTTTAAAAGATTTTTATTTATTTATTATGTATGCAGTATTCTGCCTACACACCAGAAGAGAGCACCAGATCAAGTTACAGATGGTTGTGAGCCACCATGTGGTTGCTGGGAATTGAACTCAGGACCTTGGGAAGAGCAGCCAATGCTCTTAACCTCTGAGCCATCTCTCCAGCCCCCTAGTATAGATATTTTTAACAATATGAATTCTTTTCTTCAAATCCATGAACATGGGATATCTTTCTACCATCTTTTGTGTCTTCATATATATAAATATGGATACATATATAATTTCACTTATGAATTTGGCATTATAAAGGTAAAACACACTGCAATCATGCCTCCTCCACCTGTCAGAATAAAAGTCTTACAGTACACAGACTTTAGACAGTTGTCTGTAGGTGTTACATATAGTATTGTCAGAACTTGGATTAAAGAAGTCCGCAAAAACCAGGTTTGGCAGCACCCACCTTTAATCCTAGCCCTTGAGAGGTAGCAACTGGCTGATCTCTGAGATCAATGCTAGCCTGGTCTACATGGCAGGTTCCAGACTAGTCAGGGTTACATAGTGAGACCCTTTCTAACACCAACAAAAAAAGTCCCTTGCTGGGAGGCGGTGGTGGTGCACACCTTTAATCCCAGCACTTGGGAGGCAGAGTCAGGCAGATCTCTGTAAATTCAAGGCCAGCCTGGTCTACAGAGCAAGATCCAGGACAGGCACCAAAACTACACAGAGAAACCCTGTCTCAAAAAAACAAAACAAAACAACAAACAAACAAACAAATCCCTTAAAAATGTAAGTCACCATTAGTTGTGTGTTGTCAGCTGCAGTTGGGTGTCCTTTTGTTAACTTGTACCTCCCAATTCTGTTCTATTGCTCTTTCTGTTTAGGTTTCATTTTTCAGGACCCTGTGGGACAACTCTTCCTGAAGCCCTTGCTCCTCACGAAACTGAAAGGATTTCTTAATTACCATGTGCAAAGAGGAAATTGTGTAGCACATAACCAGGGCACCAGCAGGAGAGGTGCTTTTGTGGCTGGTGAACTGAACTTTGGAAAGTCTAAAGAGACCCTTCGCGTCCCTAGAGCACAGTCCTCCGTGAAGTGGACGGGCCTCCACCAACGCAAATGTGTTTTCTCTTGGGGGGGGGGGGGGGTGGGGGGGGTGGCGGGGGCGCGGACAGGCTGTCAAGTTCTCCCATATCATTCGAAATATGAGTATTTTGGATTTGCTGTTCTTGGTCAGTTACTGTGAGGGAAACATTTGTAATTAAATTGCTTGAGAAGAAGGTAATCATTCCTAATTGTTTGCATCTTGGGCAAAGACAGAAATAGAGAATTAAAACACTAAAAGTTAAATCCTAGTATTTATTTTTTTGCACAAATTTTTTGCAGAAATGAAACCATCTTTTATAGTTGGTACTTATTGTTTCCAGAGGTTCCTCCAAGAGCTGTCTTTGTTGGGGGCTTCTTTTCCTTTTCAGTATTTACCTCACTTGGATGCCTCACCTTAAAGAACATGGAATAACTTCCAGCAGGAGCTCATGTAAGGAGAAAAAAGGAATAACCAAAGTAGAAACATCAGAATGAGAAAAAGATAAGGCAGATCTTGGATGAAGCAGATGAGCTGCCTCTGAGGGACGAGAATGATGGGTGGTCACTTCTTAGTGTCGTTAATGAAGGAGAACATCATCTCTGCTGGTATTCATCATTGCTTAGTGTCATAAATGAGGAGCATGTGGTCTCTACTGGTCTAAGAGCTCCATGGGACCCTGAAAATGACCTTTCTACCTTGCAATAGAATAGTAAGAATGCTGCACTGTCTTTGAGTCCCACCTGCTGATGCAGCACTGGACCTGAATTATGGCAGGGACGAGAGGCCTAGAGAGGAGCCGTGGCCACTAGTGAAGAGGATAAAGGACATACATAACGCTCTCCCGGGGGTCCAGTCAGTTCCCCAGGTAACTATGTGCCTGGCCTGCCTCACCTCAGCCCCTCCCAGAATTCCATTGATTTCAGTCAATAGTTACCTTTCTCATGGCTGTGATCAAAATACCTGACAAAAATTATTTAAAGGATGAAAGGTCTAGTGTGGCTCACAGATCAAAGGAATGCAGCGTAGCAGGGAAGGCATGGTAGAGGGAATGACTTGGTCCGTGGCTGTCCAGAAAGCAGAGAAAGGGACTCCAGGACGCCACTTGTTTTCTTTTTCTCCTTTGCACACAGTCTGCTCCTCACACTCAGGGGATTTCTTCCTCAGTTAATCCTCTCCAGGAACTCCCTACAGACACATCTGAAGGTGTGCCTCATTAATGCATCTGGTGAGTGCGGCATGGCTGGGTGCTGGAAACCCGGAAATGAAGAAATGACGGACGAGGAACAGATGACAGAAACACGTGCAGAAAAGCTGGGGTCGGGTTGGTTGTGCCACTCTGATGGGGGCACTGTCTAAGCAACCTGGAAGCTCAGCAAGTGTATTGTGTGCGGCAGAAGGAGGAAGGGTTCAGCTGACTGTGTGGGAGGTCTCTGTAGGGGGGCAGTCTCAGGTTGCAATCACCCAGGAGGGAGCAGTGGTGGCCCGTTTTTTTGCACACAGTCAACATTGGCACAGGAAGACTTTGCCATTTCTGAGAACCTGACCCAGGGAAGGCTTTGCCATTCCCATGGATCTGAGGCATTGGGGCCCTTGACATTGTCAAGGCTATGCCCATGTCAACAATACACATTCACTCAGAACTTCATGGCTCCCCACAGATGGTTATTAAACAATCAAATTGACAATTGATATGATTTACCACTGGCAACAAGGTACAGTTACGTGTACCATATGTGACAGTCATTTGTAACAAATCCTAAAGGTCCCTAAATGTCAAGAAGATAGTTTCTCCCACCTACTGGGAGTCTGGAGAACTAGCCAGGCACCTCCAGAGTCATACTTTAGATGGGTGGACCAAAGGCTGTACAGCTAGGGGATGGTAATCACTTCAGTGATACCCTTTTTTGAAAAGTATGTGTGAGTGTGTGTGTCTGCAATGGGTTTGTGTACTGTAGGGACCAGCGGTGCTGGAGCCCCTGGAGCTAGAGTTACAGATGGTTATGAGCTGCTTGACACAGGTTCTGGGATCCAAATTTAGGTCCTCTGCAAAAGCAGCAAGTTCTCTTAACTACTGAGCCATCTCTCCAGCCCTCTGTACCATTATGTGCTTTCAATAGGTTTGTCACTGGACTTCAGCTTAACTGTTTCCACTTTCTTAATGTTAGGTATGGTAGGGATCAGCACACTGCTGCAAATGTTTGTTTTGCTTTCTTGAGATATGGTTTCACTTTAGCTCAGGCTGCCTTGGAATTTAGAATCTTCTTGCTTCATCTTCCTGAGTGCTGGGATTTCAGGCACGTGTTACTGTGCCTGACTCTGAGAATTGTTTTCATTTGTATTTTCTATCTGATCAAGGCCCAGAGGTTTCAGAGACCCCCACCCTCATCCAGCTCCCAGGCTCCCTTCCCCTCTGCCTACCTCTTCTCCAGCGGGTTTTTTTTGTTTTGTTTTGTTTTGTTTTTTTTATCCACACTTGCTTTTGTTTTTAAACTGGAAATTGCTTCTAAATAAGAAGATGAAATAAGATTTAGAAGTATAAAGTATATATGATGTAACTAACCATTTGTTGAACATATACTGTATGACAGACATTAGAAATCAATGATTTCAGAATGATTGAAGCAACCGGCATGCGAACTGATTACAGAGTGTGGAACTGTGACAGAAACGTGTGGAAGGTTTAGAGAATAGTGTAGCTAGACATGCCAGAGTGGCCATGGGGTGGATGTTGCCGTCCTTGAACTTAGCCTGGGTGGGAGGTTGGAAGCGTCAACAGTTCTGCGTCGAGGAACACATATCAGAGGACAGCTCATTCAAATGCACGGCTTGAATAGGGCATGAAGAATCATTTCGTATTACATAATGGAGACAGAGACCACAGGGCCGTGTATGCCCAGAATACACAGAGATGCACCCCACAACAATGATGGTCATTAAGTATTATTTCGCTCTTGCCGCTCTTCCATACATCAGACCAAGCTGGGAACACTGAGCAATGAGATGTCCT
>CABHPQ010164155.1:0-14172 GCA_902168405.1 Peromyscus aztecus
CCTGAGTCCCGCTGTCTCACAGTCTTTGACTCCATTGAGCTACACCAGTCTTACTTTTGTAATGTTTGATTTTTTCCAAATTTTCTTTGAGTGTTAGAGCCCATTAATTGCTTCCTTATGGCAGCTGCTTATGATTTAAGATTGGTCGTGGGCACATACGGTCTGTTGTTTGGGGCCCAAAGAGACATCATAAAAGACCTGTACTAACAGTCTCACCACAGAAAAATGCCCAGGAAATAATAGCTGTAAAAATTAGTTTTCAACCAAGTAGGGCTGGTTTTGATATTTTAGATTTTGGGTTATGTCCACTCCCTTCTGCTTGGTTTTAATCTTCAATGCAAAGCGAAAGGTGTAAAGTCTAAAGCTGTAAATCCACTTATTGCCGTAATTCCCATCCCAGGCTGTGTGGAGTTGGCTGTTACCATAGCCACAGCTCTCCTGCCAATCATTCTTCTTCCATGTTGCTGCTTTGAACCCCAGGAATTCTAGTGTAATTTTTGTCTCACACATACACCCAATTCAGTTGGCAAGAATTAATTGAGCACCCAATCTCTTCTTCCCTCCCTCCCTCTTCTCCCCTCCCCTCCCTCTTCTCCTCTCCCCTCTCTCTTCTCCTCTCCCCTCCTTTCCCCTCCCCTCCCTCTTCTCCCTCCCTTCCCTCTTCTCCCCTCCCCTACCTCATCTCCCCTCCCCTCCCCTCCTCTCCCTTCCCCTCTCCTTTCTTCTTTCTCTGTGCCCCTCCCATAATGCCATTTCCAATCAAGCCCCCTGTGGCAGTCCACACTCTAGATTTAAGATGCAGCCCCCAATCCAGATTTAAACTATGTATGATTCACTTGGCCTTGGAACAGCTCTTCACCTAGGTTGAACTAGCTTAGGCCAATGCTTTTCTACAAATTCACTTAACTTTAAGCTCTCTAAAACTTAGGACTTCTTTAAGTACACGGAGAGTCCATCAACGGCCCCTCATGTCCAGTCGGTTATCTACTCTTGTGGGTCCAATTTCAGAAACGTCTCCCAAATCTAGAACTTTCCTTGTGGCCTCACTGCCTCACCTTATTTCATAACTTTCTCACCACTCACCAGGGCCAAGGCAACAACTCTCTACGAACTGCTAACATCCCACACTCGGAGTCCCTTAGAGCAGGCACACCCCATCTTACCCCTGAAGCTGATGGCAGGGTCTGGCCCAGACGCCAGGGTGCGGCTAACCAGCCTTCTGCAGTTCCCCTTCCCTGCCATCCCCTGTTTCCACTCCCAGCTCCACATCTGTTCTTCTGCGATGGGCTCCATCTTCCTGTGATAGCAGTGTCTCCTCACCCTTACACGTGTCTGTCCTTCTGTCTGAAGCCCTTCACCTGCCTGGCCTCCCCCTTTATCTCTGGCCAACTTCAAAGAGCCAGTTCTTCCTTTCAACTCCAGCTCTCCTGCTTTCCCCTTTCCCATAGTCCTGCAACACAAGATTTATCCCACCCATTGTAGTCACACGAGCATGCCCCTCCTCCAGATGGAGCGAGCACTGGCCAGCTGACGGCAATAAATACTTAGCGGACGGGGCCTGTTTGTTCTCATAATTCTGCAGTAATGGAACGATTAATCAGAAAGAGTCGCGTTATCTCGCAAGCTCAATTTATCTAAGATGTTCAAGCGCAGAGGTCACCAGCCCTCTTCTGTGGTGACTATCTGCCTGGGGGTCCTAGAACATGTCCCTTTCCCCTCCAACAGAATTTAAGTTTGTTTTCATGGTTATTAGACTGTTCCCATTTCAAGATAAGTGAAGATTACAGTTCAAACGAATAAAGGGCTGCTGTTGGGACACTTAGCCCCCATGACACACTCTTCTCTCTTTCCGCCATGTCTCATTCACTTGAATGTAAATTGAAATGTCATCAGATATTTTCTGAAGATTTTTCATCGGGTGTCTCTTTGCTCTTAGTTTTTGTTGTTGTTGTTTTGTTTTGTTTTTATAGAAATAGGCAATAAGAAACACTAAAACTTCAGCTATTTGGGTAGAAATAGACTTCAGGTTACTAAAGTGGTTATAAGCCAAGACCTACATAAAAGAGCTGAGACAAAGAGAAAAGCAGTGACTATAAATTATGATTAAAGCTATTAGAATAGGGGCTAGTTTGCCATGCATGCCATTGACTTTTATTGATACTTTAGTAATAAGTCAGTTACATGCTAACAATTCTAGTAGCAGCTTTCAACCTGTGGGTCATGACTCCTTTGGGGGTTGCATATCAGATATCCTGCATATCAGTTATTTACATTACTATTCATAACAGCCCCAAAATTACAATTATGAAGCAACAACAAAATAATTTTATGGTTGGGAGTCACTACAACATGAGGAACTGTATTAAAGGGTTGCAGCATTAGGAAGGTTGAGAACCAATGTACTAAAGAGTGTTCCCTCTTGAGTGTAATGATAGACACAAACTTTATTAGCTTATTTCAGTGTTTATGTAACTAAGGCTGATTTATAAAAAAATAGAAATGATAGTTCTATTTATGAATGGGCCTTATGCAACATTCGAGACAGGTAACAGACATGCCCCCAAAAGCCTTACACAAAGCTGTGACCCACAGCTAGTCCTACACGTTTCTTTAACATTGACCTCAGCTTTGTTTTAGAAGCAAAGGTGATTTTTGATTAGTTACCTTACCACCATTAATACTGTCGCAAATATTATTTTGTTAAATGTAGTATAGTTGCAACAGCACAATGCTATTTAAAAATACTCTCAAGTTAAAGCTAACGAGATGGCTCAGTGATTAAGTTCATTGGCTGCTCTTGCAAAGGACCCGGGTTCAGTTCCCAGCACCCACAGCAGATCACAAGTGTCCATAACGTGGGCACCAGGCACACATGTGGTGCTTATACATACATGCAGGAAAATACTCCACATAAAATAAAATTCTTTTTAACAAACCTTCATCAGTGAAATGATTAGAGCCATTAATTTGTATTGCCGCTTCTCTCTTAGTTAGTGCTAATGAGGGTTTTTAAAACCAATTGTAAAGATCAGACAAAAATGAGCTCATGACCCAACCTGAACTGGAAAGGTTAGATATCAGGGAAATTCCTTGTGCTGTAATATTTTGACTTGGAAAAGCAGCATGGCTCCTAAAGTTAGAAACACTGCCCTGTCTTTGCACAGCCTTGGTGCAGGGAGGAGGGGCTTGGACCTGCCTCAGCTGAATGTACCAGGCTCTGCTGACTCCCTATGGGAGACCTTACCTTGGAGGAGGTGGGAATGGGGGGGTTGGGTTGGAGGGAAGGCTGGGACACGGGGGAATCTGTGGTTGGTATGTAAAATGAATAGAAAATTTTTTATAATAATAATAATTAATAATAATAATAAAAGAAACACTGCCCTGTGTCATAGCCTACTTGGTTCATCGGATTGAACCCATCGTTTCAGTGAAGACACCCAATTTAGAAAGAACGGGATTTCAGCTGCAGTAGAAGAAAACATCCTCTGTCACCCCTGAGCACAGGAGTGGGGGAGCATGTTCCAAGCAGCCACCACAGCTGTGTGTAGAGGGTGACCTTGGCTTTGCTGCTGTCTTTAGCTCGGCAGGTGCAGGACGCCATGCTGTCTGCTCAGAAACACCACTTTTGAGCAGCAGTATTTGCTGCTCAGTTTTTGATGCAGATTTTCATGTGTTCAGGAATTAGGCATCCTACCCAGGCCACTCTGGCTTTAGTCAACACGTATGGGTTTGACAACGGCCATTGGATTTCTAGAAGATTCCTTTCTGCTTCCATTGTAAGGGGATTTCAAGCAGGCTTTGACACCAGTTACACCACATAACCGAACAAAGTGCCTTTAGAGGGTCCAGCCTCTGAGATCTCACTAGAAAAGCAGACACAGTTATGAAGAGGGGAAATGAGAGGCAAGGGTGGAGTCTGGGGAGGGTTCACAGTCACAGCTGACTTGGAGGTACTCTAGGAGTCATTGTTACTTAACCTCAATGAAGTGTTAACTTTAGAAATACACTATTTATGGGGTTGGGGATTTAACTCGGCAGTAGAGTGCTTGCCTAGCAAGCACAAGGCCCTGAGTTTGGTCCTCAGCTCTGAAAGAAAAAGGAAAGAAATACACTACTTAGCTTTGTTGGAGGTAGACAGCAAGCACATTTTTCTAGATCGGCCTCTTCTGCCACATCCTTTAAGCATGGGTTAGAACAGTGATAAACTTTAAATAGACTCTGAACACAGCTTGTGAATATACTCCTTCAATCAGGGCTGGACTCCCTACTGCCTTGCTTGAACATTGAGTAGGTTCTTCTCATCCCTCTCCCCCTTAGCTCTCCAGTGCTCTACCAAAAATAACAGCCAAACTTTACAACATTAGTATCACAAATATCCTTAGCTTTAGTGTCTTATTCCTCACTGTTTTAATAATGGGTATATTAAACATTCACTAAAAATGTATAAAATAGGATTCTCTTAACGTCCTTCTAATCATTGACAAACCTATCTGGAGGATACAGAGGAAATGATTTTATGAAGGTAATTGTAGTATCTGAGTCCTGTCTCCTGCTACCTGCTCTGCCTTTCTTTTCTTTCTCCTCATTTAGAACCTACACCCTTAGCGCTGGTGTCTGTGGCAGTGGGAGGGATATGCAGTGGCGCCATTTCAGAAGTCACATGTTGAGGGCAGGCACCAGACAAGAGGGTGGTTCTGAGACTCAAGTTCCATATCTGTGCTCCATGGTCTTGGTATTTAAAGTCATGCCGAATGAATTAAAATCCTGGACAGCTCATTCTAAGAGGCCTCACATAGGAAAGATCTGACTTTCATTTTTGGCCTCTCTTAAAGGATTATCATAATTCTTCATTGCATTTGGGGGAAGATTAAATGTAACAACAACTCACAGTTCCTTGTTGATGAGAAAATATGCAAACTACGAGACATGATGCTGTTGTCCTTGGTTTCAGGATAACCTCACAGATCTTACCAAAAAGGCATGTTACCTACACAACAAAGATAGCCAGCCACATGGTCCATAAAATCAGTGCCAGTGAATTTGGATGCAAATATGAAACAGACAATGATAAAGTTGTTGCTCTAGAATAAGCAGATGCATCTCTTTGTGATGTGGAAATGGTAGAGATTTCTTTAGTGGGACACAAAGATAACTGTGGAGAGAACAGGCGTCAGTGCTGCTCCTCTGTGGCTGACACTGAGCAGAAAGTGACATTTTTCTTGGAGCAGGAGTCCCGTGTTCCTACCGGCAGTGATGTAGCCCCTTCTAATAGATCCCTAGCCTAACTTCCTGCCCAGGCTTGTTCTTGTGTCCTGGCTCCACTATAAATGGAGATCATGGAGATAATTCTGAAACATTCTAGTTTCTTAGGCTGTGCTGAACCACAAAATATGACTTCATTATCAAGAATTAGAATAGACAGCATAATTTATGCCTCTAGAAATAGCATTTCTTACTGGAAGAATAGACAGGCTCTCAACAACAAGGAATTCCTACAAGGAAACGTTATGTATACATGTGGTCACCTGATTTATGAGAAAGGTAACACAGTACCACAATGGGGAAAAGATGCCATTTTCAGTTAACAGTGTTCAGTTAACGTGATAACCACCTGGGGACAAAAAGCATCCTGACTTCACCTCCCGTAAAATCAGTTCTCCATGAAGTCACACTCAAATATGAAGATGCAATAATAAACCTTTTCAGTTATAAAATAAACAGATCGCCTCATGGTGTACAATAGCTATAGATTTCTTTAGCTGACTACAGGCATAACAATAAAGAGAAAAATGTTGCATTGACTTTTATCAAAATTAGCAATATCTATTCATTGAAGATGCCCCGGTAGGAACTGGGGATGTGGCTCAGTAGTAGAGCATTTACATAGATTCAAGGCCCTGAGTTCAAGACCCAGCATGACCACCACCTAACCAAACAACAGTAACAACAGCGAAGAACATCTCAACAGAATGTAAAAGCAGAACAAAGCATGGGAAAATATATTCCTAATAAATAAAGATAGCAAACAACACATTCAGAATACATAAGGATTTCTAAATCTCTGTATATGCATATATGTGGCATATAATATATAATAAATTCTAACAGATCAATGGGATAATTTAGTGAAACAAAGGCAAATGCTGATAATTCTTTATGAAAAGAATGTAAAATATTGAATAGGTATATTAAAAGGGTGTTCAATTGATCACTAGGAAACTATAAAATAAAGTTAAATTACTATATCCTACAAGAACAAGATTAAAATGAGAAAAATATCAAGCATTAGAGATGATCTGAAACATACTGAAGCTGAGCATAGAAATTATAGGTACCACATTGGGAAACCACTTAGGAGTATCTACTACAGTAAAAAACGAATGTACTCTTTTACCTTCCTTAGATACAGACCCAACGGTAATGCACACTGGTGTTTCACCAAAACAGTTACTTTAAGGTGTTCATATAACTCCTAGAGTCAAATTACCATCAACAGCAGGATGAGCAAATAAGTCACATATAGAATTTTATAAAGCAGTAAGAACAAGTCTACGGCTGTGTGCAAAATTATAGATGAATTTCACAAGTGTTGAACAAAACATGCCAGACATATGCTGTATGGTTTCCTTTAGATAAAGAGTGAAGGCTGGTAAATTCTGCTGTCAGAATTCAAAGAACTGTTGGTGTAGGCTATTGACAGAGATCAGAGCAAGAGCTCCTGCCTTGCTAGTACTGTGCTGCTGCTTTAGCTCGGGTATTCGGAATTGTCACAATTTCTCTAGCACATTTGATACCTATGATATGCATATATGTATGTACATACTTCACCTACTATTTTCTTTTCCTAATTATAATACAATTATAATTTAGAAACTAAAGTCCTTTGAGAAACCTGTTGACAACTATGGCTTTGTGCATTTCACATAAATCTTTCAATTGACCTGGTAGGTTTATTCAGATCCCTTTAAATCTAATATTTTCTCTCTTTTTTTACAGGGCCCCCCTGGTCCAAAAGGTGATAAGGTGAGAAAATTCATAAATGAAATTACTTTACTGGAAATCGATATTGGCATGATCTGTGGTGTGTATTTAGACCTTTTTACTAAGCATTACGAATAGATTGTAGATAACGCTTTTATCTTATTTTGCTCTTCTCTAGGGAGAACAAGGTGATCAGGGGCCTCGGGTAAGTTATGCACTTGTTGTCTTGGGTGGGAAATGATTGTCCCGCTCAAAACATCCTAACTATCCTTACCCTTTGCACTGCATGATTTAGTAACAGCCGACATAATTGACAACCCACCCATAAGCAGAAAATATCTTACTAATGAATATGTGTATCTTGTGCATGATCGTAGCTTGATTACAAATAGAACATTCTACAGGCAATGAAGCCATCCAACAGCCACCTTTCCAGTGACCGTTGGGGTCTTTAGATGTGCACACGTTGCTTTGCAACATAAAGGCCATGTGGTGTTCTCTTGAATTTGGCATTTGCCTCTGATGAAACTTCTCGTGCTATTGCATAAATATGCTCTAGCATAGATAAAAAATACTATTGCATTTTACATATTTATCCTTCCTTGGAAGTTTGAATAACACTTGTTTGGATTTCTTGTTTCTCCAGATTTGTAAGGCAGATAAAAGGTGTAACCCGATTTACACTGTGGGTGGAGGGCCATTTCTTCTCTGTCCCAATGTGGCCCCTTCGACCATCATAACCCATGGCAAATGCTTTGTTGTTGCCTTGGTAGTGCCAAGTCCCTGGGTTCACATCTGCGCCTCATTACTCAAATGTTCAGACATACTGTTCCAATGATGTAGTGGCTCTGTTCAGACATACCTCTCAATTTTCTCATGTCACTACGCACAAAAGTGAGGATTTGGTTGAAGAGAGGATTTTTCTTTTCTTTTCTTTTTTTTTTTTACAGTGGAAACACACGTTTAAAATATTCAGGTTGAAAGCAGAAACTATGGAGGTCTATCTGTAAATATACTGTAATTATTGAATTTATGAATACTGCAGAAGGTTTTTGTTTTTTTTTTCAAAATACATAGTTGATGCAGATGGGAAAGTTTACCTCATGCTCCTTAGTGCTGGATGGAGGTGCCTGGATTCGCTTTCCTTCAACGATGATACCTTGGAGCAGGCAGGGTCCTCATGACAGTTATACTAGTTAATGACGGCCTCCAAGCTAAGCACTCATCATCAGTGGTCCGGGAGATTGAGCAGCACATATCTACTGCCATGTGTGGGAATGGAATGGACCCCACAATAGCCTCAAATGATGAGATGGGAGCCCCTTGATCTGTGGGTGGTGATATTTCACATGGCTGGTCTCCCTACATTGAGTATCATGTCTTTCTACACCCGGTATCAGAATCCCTCTGCTTGGCCTCTCCATGTAAGAGGGAAAGTCCCCATTCTGAGAAGTGTTCCTTTGGCAGAGGAAGTGCGGGGGCGGTTCACAGCCTAGCTGTCATCAGTCAGTGCTGTCTTCTTTCCCAGAAAGGTGTGTTGGCTTTCATCGTTACTAAAAGTGATGATTGATTAGAAAGCTAGGCCAAATTTCCAAGGTGAAACCTGACACCACCTGAAATCCACGTGGTTTCACGTTGCATTACAAACTAAGTCTTGGACCAGGAGCCGAGAAAGTTTGGCCAAAGTTCACGAACTACTTTGACAAACCCAGACAGCCTTTCATACAGATTTCAGCCAGTTTTCACACTGACTGGGGCCAAGTTTCACACAATTCAGGGGCCATTTAGCGTTTTTGGTGGAAAGTGGCAAGAACTGGTCTTGTTTTCTCACGGCATGCTAGGTGTCCTGGAAGACACATGCAAACACAATGGGAACCCATGCTTCAGGAGTCCTACCTGAAAATCAACAGGTCATTTATCGAGTTCTAGAATTGTATAAGCGTTCCTTTGTAGTCATATCTGATTAGCTTATTAATCCGGAAATTTATCATATAAAAGGGAGCAAAGGAAGAGCCCATACTTTGAGAGAAAAGTAAGTCAAAACTGAGAAGTCTTGAATTGTGAAGGAAATTGATTGCCATGTCTTCTACACAGACACAGTGTTCCAGCTAATGTTTATTGGAGAGCCTCTTGCTTTCTTGCTTAGTTACACACTGCGCTGGGCTCAAACTCATGATGACTATTGTTTGGTTTTGTTTAAATAACATAGAGTCTGTGTTTGCCTCTTTTGTTTTGCCACAGATTTAGACCCCTATGTTGTTCCATTTGTTTCAAATGATTTGTTTCTTTGCATCATTTCCACTCTGACCCTCCACTATCACTTGTATTCTTTATCGAGCTTTACATTACAGTATCAACAGTGTTTTTCCTAAATATGAAATCGCCCTCGCTCTGTTTCTCCAAATAGCAAAACAGTATAGTAAGCCACAACATGTAAACCAAAGTAGGAGGGGGGAAAAAAGTCTAGAAACTTAGAATGCAAAACTGGTTTTGAAGTCTTGAACATCCATCAAGGCACATACACCGAGCATTACCATGTTCACAGAACTTGGCTTAATGTGATGGAGACCATGAATGGATCCCCTTCTTTCTCCCCACTCCCCCACTCCCGCACCAAATTCAAGCTACTGTTATCTCACGTAGTCTTCCAATTCATCTTGTCTCCACTCTTGACCCTGATGCATTTTCTGCCAAGCAGCCAGAGAGATCGTTTTCCTTTGTAAATTCGGTCATGTTACGCTTGGCATAAGGCCCTTGAGGGAAGTACTCACTGATGTGTTGGCTCCTTTGGACCTTCAAGGTAGGCCTTTGTCACCTCGTTTCACACAGTTCTTCTCTGCCCACCATTTTCTAGCCACAACTTTCTGCATGTTCCCAGACCTCCACACCGCCCGCAAGCACAGCTCAATGGCATTTCCGGTTGCCCTTTCTTCTCTGACTTTCTTGTCCTCAGCTCTTATCACTGACTGACATCTCATCTCAGATATTACGGTCAGAGGAAAACTTCCCTCACTGCTCATTCAGAGATTGAGGTGATCCTGGGTTGTTTAATTGACTTGCTTGCTTGATGGCTATAAAGTTGGCTCTTTTCCCCATAGAACGTAAGAAGGAGGACTTGATCTGTCATAGAATAGTACAGACTTGATATGTCTTGGCTGGGTTTTGTACAAACTGTCCTTTCACTGCCACCTCCAAAAGGCACATGCTCTCAGGGTCCCACTAAGAACACCGTGGTTGTATATTGTACCCCTTAAATGGTTACCCAAAGAGAAGCTGGGGGAGTAAAAATCCTTCCATGTCAAGTGTCACTGGGCAGTCTTGGCTATTCAGCAAGGTCAAGATCAGCCAAGGATACATCCAGAAACTGCCTCAAACAAACACTGGACACTTTAGTTGAGATAATTTGAGCTCTGGCTTAGTAAGTGATCTCTCTTTTGAAAATACACAAAAAGCAAAATATTACACCTTCCAGGAAGTGAAATACTATAAAAATTATATACATGGAAAATAAATGAATTCGTTTAAAGAACAGCTACATTTCATTTGCTAAGAGCATATTAAAGATTGAAAGGTATCAGACTGACTTTTTTTTAAAATTAAAGCTACATTATGGGGCATGTTGAATGTCTAGCAAGCTTGGCAATAGGAAGTCACTGAAGGTTTCTGAGTTCCTCATTGATGTGTGACATCACTAGACTATTGGGTGTAGGTACCAAACTTCCTTCATAAAGTCTGCTGGGTTTCAGTGCCCCCCCCCACACACACACAGAATGGAATTGAAAGAAAGTGAAAATTGAGAGAGCAAACAGAGTCAGGAAGTGGTGGCGCACGCCTTTAATCCCAGCACTTGGGAGGCAGAGGCAGGCGGATCTCTGTGAGTTCGAGGCCAGCCTGGGCTACAGAGTGAGTTCCAGGACAGGCTCCAAAGCCACACAGAGAAACCCTGTCTCAAAAAAAAATTAAAAAATAAATGAGAGAGAGAGAGAGAGAGAGAGAGAGAAAGCAAAAGCGCAAACAGGAAAATTCCATCAGTTACCCAAGGCAAGGGCGTAAGAATCTAGGCCATAAAGATGTTGTCTGTTCTTGATAGAGAGGTCAACAGAAGCTGTGAGATGCTCTGCTTAGAATATCACTGTATCTGGAGGGAAAGGACCACATAGGTAAGAAGTTCTCCAGTGAGGTGCTGTACTGGAGAGCTGAGGAGGAGACCCAAAAGGATGCACCAAATCAAGGCACACAGCTCCTCCTTTCCCATGGGATCTGGAGTATGTTGTTTATTTTTTCTCATATAGATATAGAAAGCAGTTGATGGTGTTGATTACATAACTCCATGGTGTTGCTATGAAGGTCTCTGTGAATCTGTATTCCTTTCTCTTATATTTGAAGGAACATTCATGCATAGACATCCACCACCTCTGCTTTTTTATTAACGCAAAAGATAAAGCCCACATCAAGAAAACAAAATTTCTCCCATAAAATCCATAGACTTCATCGCTCAGGCTGGGTCACATAGTTATCCTGAAACTGGGAGGAACAGCTAGTATGTAAACATTTGGGAAAATGCCAAGTGAAAACCAGGGTCTCTGAAGGGAAAAGCAGGGATGCCACTAGCTGAAGAGAATTGATGAGAGAGAAAGCTTAGCGCAGAGGGTCAGGGATAGATTCGAGCTGTATGTGGGTTTGTGTCCAGTACCAAGGACCATGGATATAATGAGGCTAGGTTAGGTTTTTCAATTATGTCTTTTGTTTTTTGAAATTATAATATTATCACATCATTTCCCCTTCCCTGCACTCCCTCAAATCCTCCCATCTACCCCTCCTTGTTTTGTTTTGTTTTCCAAATTCATGGCCTCTTTTTTCATTAGTTGCTGTTACACACACACACACACACACACACACACACACACACTGCTAAGTACAGGCTTTTATGTTCTAAAAGAAGTCTGGGAGTACAATTAAAGGACAGGATAATGCAACTTCACCACAGGTATTGGAGCTGATAAAATATAGGAGCTGAAAAAAAGGGCTGATCTTTCTGATTTGTTACTTGGTAAGTTTAAGTGCAGGGTAAGCTTTAGTAATGTGGAATCTGTGGCCTTGGTGACAAAGTTCACTGGAATAATGCAGCATAGAGAACATAAGACTAGACCTGTGAGGTGGGGTCACGGCTGGAGATGATAACTAGACCACTGAGCCATCCAAGTAGGAAGTGAGGCCATGGGGTCAGAAAATTCATTTGTGGAAAAGTAAAGGGAAGATGTCATCTTAGAAAGAGCCATATTGAAAGGGTAGGATGAGAACTGTCTCCAGAGCTCTCAAAGAGAGAGCCAGGACACTGCAGTGTGTGAGCACTCACCAAGGGCAGAGCTATAGCAGAACAGTAAAGAGGAAAAGGCCAACACAGTGTCCTAATGAAAAGAAGCCGGAGGACAGCAGCTGCAAACAGCTTCCGGTGTTGCTGTTTTGAATTCGTAGACATGAAGGGCATGCTTTTTGTTAAGCAGTAGAAATGGATGGCAGATTGCAAGAAGTTCCCGTGTAAATGGGAGGAAATGGGCTGGTTTTGAATCCCAGAGGAAATAGGTTGGTTTTGAATCCCGTTGATGGTATGTGATTTAAAGGTAGGCTGTTTGGCATTGGTTTTGTCTCAGTATATTTTGAGCCAAATCCAAGCTTACAATTTTAGGTATAATATAACAGCCATCCATGTTAACTGATTTTATTTGATAAGCCTGGAGCTCACATATTTCTCCTTCCCAACCGGGAGATAACTAACAGATGCTGTTGGTCCTCAATCAGTCTGTACACATTATGCTCTTGCAGTCAGGCTCTAGGCTACTGGGACAAGTTAGAACTTGATCTTGCTGTCAGTCAGCAGGCACTGGCTTGTTCTTCATTCATCCTCACAGCTTTGTAGGACAAAATGAGCAACTCTGGCTTTGCTGTCCTGGGTGGCCTTCTGTAAGGGGGCTGTGGGGGATGGAAAGACATGGAAGTTGAACTAGGAACACACAACAGCGGCACACACAAGGATGGGTGTTGATCGATCCATCTTAGCATGCTGAGCATCTTTCCAGGTACCATGTTTATTTTCAACCCAGGTGGATTTAAAATTGCTCAGGAGACACAGTGGTGGGTATCCATGAGAGTGTCCCCATAGAAGGAAGACTCACCTTAAATGTGGATGTCATTGTCCCGTGGCCTGGGAGCCAAGACTGAATAAGAGCAGGTAGAGGGAGGAGGCCAGATAAACACCCAATATTCACCTCTCTATGAAATCAAATATCAATCCTATGACTAGATACTTGTATCATTCCCATTTTATAGAGAGAAAAACTAAGACTTAGAAAACAAATATTTTGTCCAAGGCAACAACATTCAGTGGCAGAACCGGGATGTGAACTCTCGTACTTACAGGTTGTGATTTTCATACATTCTCTCACTTATGCTGAGAAGCAGTTCTCTGATTTTACCAACATTATTAAGATAACCATTGGATTTTGTTTGTTTGTTTGTTTGTTTCTGATGAGTAGAGTTAAAAAGGGAACTGAAATTTCCAATTCTTTCATACAAATCTACCAAAAGACAATGCTCGGACCCCAACTCAACTGGGTGTACCTGCTCTTTCCACCATGTCATTTTGCACCCAACCCCTTGCCATGAGAATCCTTTTAATATGTGAGGTCCCACATAAATGTGAATAAGATGCAAAAGCCAGAACACAAATGCAATAGATAGTTGTTTTCTCTTTGCAATCATAATAGACACAATATGTTCACTGTTAGCCCCCACCAAAAAAAAAAAAATGACTGGAAATGTGTCATAGTAATACAGTGAGTTTCGAGACCCTTTGTGTCATGTGGACAGGGACCACTGTGAATGCAGTGTAGATGTAAGGGAACCACTGTGAATGCAGTGTAGATGCACGGGGACCACTCTGAATGCAGTGTAGATGTACGAGGACCGCTATGAATGCAGTGTACATGTATGGGGACCACTGTGAATGCAGTATAGATGTAAGGGAACCACTCTGAATGCAGTGTAGATGTACGGGGACCACTCTGAATGCAGTGTAGATGTGCGAGGACTGCTGTGAATGCAGTGTAGATGTATGGGAACCACTCTGAATGCAGTATAGATAGATGTATGGGAACCACTCTGAATGCAGTGTAGATGTATGGGGACCACTCT